>JAUELO010192836.1:0-16330 GCA_032357855.1 Amphibolips quercusostensackenii | reverse complement strand
CCCCCCCCCCCCCCCCCCCCCCCCCCAACACGGACACCAATATAATACCTTCTCTGATGGTAATGTAAAAAACGCATCCCAATGTAAAGTGGTTCTAATAAAATTTTATTTCTATTTTTTTATTTTATTAATTAAAATGTTATTTTACCTTGTCTCGTTTTCCAAAAAGTTAATTTTTCTCATTTTGAATGCATTCTTATGACAAAAATGTATTACGATGTTTTGGATCTTTTTTGAATGCAAATTTTGTGTTCATTCATCTGTTTTAGTACCTTGTATTGTTTCTCTAAAAATTAAAGTTTTTTTATTGTCAATGTTATTTTCAGGGATGAAACAAAAACTACGCATCAAATTGTAAATGACAACATATTTGTAAATCTTTTCTAGATGCACGATTTCAGTTCAATCATCTTCTGTCGTATTTTGCATAGTTTAACTGCAAAATAAATTTTTTGTTTTTAATTATTTTTGTGGAATCAAAATTAGAATTTTCGATTTTTCAGAAAAATTAAAAAATTTGTTATCATAATTTTGTTAAGTGTTTAAATTGCAGCGTTTTTTTTTCCTACTTTTTTTCTATATCGTGCGTTTTTGTGGCCTGAAATGTTTATTTTCATTTGTTTTTTCGGATTTTGAAAATGCTATAACTCTGGTACTTTTAGTTTGATCAAAAAAAGTCATAAGAATATATTATTTATCTTTTTGAGTACCACTTATAACCGTTTATGAAATATTCGAATCTTGAAAAAAGTGGTCTTAAAAATTTTCAAAATGTGCTCACTTTTTGAATTTTTATCCAAAATGTCTGTCTCACGAACTTGACGTGCAGTTTTTTGAAACTAAAAGCGTATACCAAAGGCCAATATAGTAGATAATTTTTTTCAGAAGTTATAGTGCTCACAAACAGACTTACATACAGACAGACATACAGACAGACAGCCCCATTCGTAAAAACCTGTTTTTCGGGCTCAGGAGGTCTCAAAACATGGACATTTGACAAAAACCGAGTGGGTCAAATTTCACACAAATCTAATACCTTCTCATTATAGGATGAGAATGTAAAAAAGTATAAAATATTTGTGTCATTACTCTATTATATGAAACACACTTGATACAAAAAAAACACCATAAATACAGTATTTCCAGTGAAATTTTTATTTATTTCAAAACAATATTACATTAATTTTTTATTTTTTCGCACTTTGTTTTTTCTGTGAAAACATAAATGTTGGAGTTATAAAAAGCTGCGGATGACAGCCTACTCACTCACGCCCCCAATAGTTAGGATTTGGATGACCACCCGGACTACTTGGTTCATCTGAATAAGGTAAATTGAGGTCAAAAGGTAGCTCAATCGGTCGATTTTGGTTTTGCAGGTCTTGTTGAGAAACAACAGGTTGTTGCTGAGTCTGCGGAGCATGATATTGCTGGTGCTGAAAAATTTGTTGTTGTTGTTGTTGATGAATTATCCAAGGTTGATGTTGCATTTGGTTGAAAATTTGTTGTTGTTGTTGCTGACTGACCCAAGACTGATAATGCGGATTCTGCAAATTTGGTTGTTCTGAAACTTGATTCGACCAAGCTGATTGAAGCCAAGCTGTGGCTGAAGCAGCCTGATGAGGATCTGTAAAAGAAATATTATTTAAGGGCTAATTTTAGGTATAGAAATATGACTCAAAATAAATAGACTTGACTGGTGCTAAATTGAAACAACTAGTGGAAATCTACATTTATTTATTTTACATCAAAAATAAAAGCATGAAGTTATCCCTTTGAGTTACAGGATACGCAAAAAATAATATTGCAAAAAAAGGTCTCTATTTTTTAAGTGAAGTAAGGATTAATCAATTCACCAAAATTTCGAACGTAATGAGGGCTCGAGGTTTCGCTAGGTGGGCTTGACGGAGCTGGAATGAATCTGGCTTTTGCAATTTCGCCAAGCTTAGGTTCTTCTAATGAATGTGTCCCCTCAGAGGATCTGCTGGATGATTTGCCAGATCTCTGACGTAGATAATTTTTCCATTTCTCAAGCGTTTTGGCCATACCAGGTGTGCCATGAACAGGTGGGACTGAACGAAATCCAGTTGGGACTGGCTCAAATGAATTCCTTGGTGCCTTGACAGGTGCTATACCTACATTTACCAAGCATAAAAAAATTATTATTACAAGGGGTCGACCGCTTTTATTAAACTTATAGAAAAAATATATATTTTCTAAGAATACTTTTGAATACTTAAAATATATATGCTCTTAAACTTCTGTACTTTCAAATAAAGAAAATTTTTCATTGATGAGTTTGCAGGCAAGTAAAAGTAATTAAATGTTTTTTTATTAATTTTGATTCAAGATAGTATATTATTAAAAGGAAAATATAGTTCATGTTTCAACATGTAGTTAAGAAAATGTTAATTAATACAGTAGAATCAAAGAAAAATATTGCGTTTATCTAAACGTTCACAACCTTAAGTACATGATTCTATTGAAACATGAGAAAATATGTGAGAACATTTTGGAATACTTAAAAAAATATTATAAGTTAAAACTATTATCTAAACAAAATACATACACTTTTAACGAAGTAGTTAAATTTCCGACTTAGAAATGACTTTTACGAAATTGTCAAAATTTGGGTTAAGTTGAATAATTTTTAGCATATTCATTTCCAACCACATCGTTGAATTAAAACCGAAGGTAGAACTTTTTAACAAAATTAATAAATTTTAAATGTAAAGAGACAAATTTTCTGCAAAGAGCATGACTTTTCAACCAAAATATTTCAATTTTAAATTAAAGACAAATCCTCAAACAAGAAGCTTGATTTTTTCATAACAAAAGCAAAACAAATACCTTTTACCAGAAAAATGATTTTTGATCAAGCTAGTTAAAATTTGAACCTAGTACTTTAATCTATAATTAAAAAAGATATATTTTCAATAGGAAATGAAATGCAGTCGAACATCAAATTAAGTCCGGTTTTAGAAATGACAATGGACCTTGTTTTAACGCGCAGCGTCAATTCCCGGAAAACAACAATCGACGCGTCACGAGTTGTCGTTCGACTGTAGTTAGATTTTTTGTTTAAAACCTAATTTTCAACAAAAGAAAAGAATTTTTTACCTAAAGTTTAGTTACAATTCAAAGAGGGTTCATGAATTTTTAACTTACTGAGTGCGCTTGTTGATGCTATTAGATTTGCCATAGCATATCCTGATTCAAGAATATGAGGTTCAAAAGGAACTGTCGGGTGTTGTGGCGGTTCTTGTTCCTGGCCAACCTCACGAATACTAATACCCTGATTCGGTCTATTTGGTTGTGAATGCACATCTGTATGCAAATCTTGCGGATTTTGACCGATGGTTTTCAATCTTTGGTTATTTTGAAGATATTCTTCTCGTCTGCTCAGCATTTTCGATGATTTTCTTAATAGACCTCTTCCTATTGCTAGATTCATTGCTGGTTCTGTAAAAAGATTACTGTTATATAAAAAACTCATCATATCTAGTCTAAACAATGTAGATGTGGAACAATGATCTGTATTTAAAAGCATTTAAAAAATTATTACTACTTTTAGAAGTCTCTGACATATTTTAAGCTTTTTGAAATCTCTTCAAATTATTTAAATAAAATGCGAATTCGCTGGAATCCTGGAGTTCTCTAACATTTTTCAAATTCTTCAAAACTGCTTAGACCTGCTAAAAATGCCTTGAAATGTAGTTCAGTTTTTAACCTAACTATTTTTAAATAAAAATAAGAATTTTCTGCTATAAAATTAAATTTTCAACAAGCTAATTGGAATTACATCTAAGAAGTTGAATTTTTAATCACGAAAGAAGAATTGTCAACGAAAAATAAAATATTCAAATTTTTAAATAAAAATTCATTTTTAACTGAAAAAGAAAATTTCCTGCCAATATTTGTTTTAATTCTCAACAAAATCTATGAAATCTTTACTAACGCTGTGTTCCTTGTGGAGCTAGATCAACCTGGTGAGCATGTTGTTGTCCAGTCGGAGTCGCGGAAGTATGTTGTGGAGTTTCCTGTCCATAATACGCGGCAGGGGCAGTCGCATCCTGAAGAAATTGAGTAGAAAGTGCGGGTCTTTCTCTTCCTCTGAAACTTGCTTTTCGTCTTCCTGTTCCTCTTCCTCTTCCTCCTCCTGGATTTTCTGACGATTCTTTAAAAAAACTGCCGATATATACACTAAAAAAATTTAGGCAAGCATCTGTCTTCTTAGTGGAAACTCAGCACGACAACGACGGTTGGTGCAACTAACGCACCAAATTTAAATAACCAATAGTGCTAAACGTGCAAGCCGATCCTTTTCCGTCTTTAGGAACGCTGCAGTCCCACCAACCTTTTGTTGCGTTGAACAAACCTTACGCGAAACTCGACTTGGGGATTCCGTTCTCCCACCTAAAGGAAGCGTTTTTATATCAACACTTTTCAGATTACAGCTGCTTCAATGTGGGCACACAGCGTGCCCAACAAGAGAGAGGATACGCTTCAAACTGCGGGCGAGCAGCACACGACGCATTTGGTGTTGCAGCTCTATCCCGTAGGCGAGTAGCTTGCCCAAAATTTTTTTAGTGTACAAAACTCATTATATTAGTTCCAAACGATCTTAATGCTGATCGGTGATCTACATTTGTCAAGTATGAGAAAAACTATTATACTATTCTTCAAAAACCCTCTTATAACTGACTATGGCTATTAGTGTTTTACCGCATACATGGCGCAGGAATCGCATGCCAACCACGGTGTGCGAATACGGAATTATATATTGCAATATGATGACCTTAAATTTTTGCAAAGGGTTGATAAAATTCCTATACATTTCAAAGATTTTGAGCTATTTAAACAGATTGCAAAGAATTTCAATAGTTTACATCAATTCCAAAGGGTTTCATAGACTTTTTATGGAATTTTAAAAGGCCTTGAAATTAATTTAAAAGGATTGTAAAAAAAATTAAGAATTTAATAAAACTGTTTTGTGGGGTTTTTTTAGAAGTTTCGAAAAATTTAAAATAATTTCAACAAAGATTTAGGATGTTTTGCATGACTTCAATTGTTGGTAAATCTACATTAATAACGCCATGAGAATAGTGCATAGTCCATAGTTGCGTGCATGTCGAACGCAAAACACTCTGATAGATGAAAAAAAAATTTTCAAGATCTTTAAAATTGCCCGTGAATCTTTAAAAACACTCTGAAAGGAATAAATTAATTAAAAATGCCTTGAAATATTTTTAAATACGCTAAAATATATAAAAATTCAAAAAATCTTTTCAAATACTTTTACATTTTTTAATCTTTTTAAGATTAGTTAAATTTTTTCTAATTAACTGAGAGTCTATACAATTTTGGGAAATGCTTTGAAATTAGAAAAATCAATTGAATATTCTTTAGGATATTCTAAAATATTATAGAATATTCAAAATATCTTAAGACTTTTGAAAATCATTGAAATCTTTAGAAATACATAAAAATTATTTTAATCTTTTAAAAATGGATTAACGTCTTTCAAAATATTCTAAAATATTTTTAACCTTTTGAAACCATTTTTAATTATGCACACAAATTAAGAATTTTTGAATCTTTTAAAATTCACTAACATTTTTCAAATCCCGTAAAACTTTTTTAGGCTCTCGAAAATGCCCTGGAATCTTTTAGAATACTCAACAAAAAATGTACAAAATGCATTTAAATCTTCTAAAATAATCTATAATTCTCTAAAATTGTTTGAATCCTAGAGCCTAGGGCACGCGTCTGTCGGATCTTGCGCTTCGGGCTCGAATTTTACACAATTATTTGCACTCAAAACGCTTCAAAAACAAATTTAAAGCAAAAACATCTCAAGTTTCTACGTTATGGAGTATAGTTGAAAATAAAATCACTTAAAGCTTTGCACGCTTTAATTAAAATCAAAATATCCGTTATCAAATATTACTATTAATAACCATCTGAATACGATGATCAATTGATGTTTTATAAAATTATTATTTATTAATCAACAACTTGTAAATCAACAATTTTTAATTGATTGATTATCAACAACTAATTATAAATAATCAAATATTAATTATTATTTTATTATTGTATGTCTATTAAGCTTCACTTTGCTGTTTTGTTTTCTTTGCTGACAGATAATAATATTATTAATTTTATTTAAAAATTATATATAATTATACATTATAAATTTTTATAATCATTAACTATTAACTGATAACACGCTTGTAAATCATACCATGTTTATTATATGTTTTTTGGAACGCTGAAACCGAATCCAAACTTTATTTGACCCTATCACGTCAGGTTTTTGATATAACCTCAAAAAGTCTTTACAGCCACACACAAAAAAATTTGTTCTGGCTGGGGAGATATGCCACTTTTATTATATTTTTTTAAGAGGGGGGGGGGCGGAAATTGAATTCGAAAACCATTTTACCCCATCACGTCAAGTTTTTGACATAACCTAAATAATTCTTTGCACAAAAAAAAAAGTAAAAAGTAATTTTGTCCTAGGGTCAGGCCTTTTTTACTGTATTTTTTTGGGGTCTCTGAATCTAAATCTAAAGTTACTATTACCTGATCATGTAAGGTTTGTCATATAACCGAAAAGAGTCTTCACAGCCACACACATAAAAAGTGATTGTGACGTGGGGTCAAACCGTTTTTACTATATGTTTTTTGGGCCTGATCCTCAGGCCAGAATTATTTTTTATTTTTGTGTGTCTGGAAAGACTTTTTAAAATTATGGTAAAAACCTGACGTGATAGAGTAAAATAGACTTTAGATTCGATTTCAGCGACCCCAAAAACATATTATAAACACGGTCTGACTCGTGTTGCAGAGTAACTATTTTTTTACGTGTATGTGTAATTTATTAATAAGTAATAGGTGCTACAGTAATAACGTCGCAAAGACATAAATACTGATTAAATAGGCTACGTGCACACACACAGTTTTATATGAGAGAGTTAAAACGCTTTAAGATATGTAAAAATAAAAAAACTAACATTGAAGAAATTAATGTCACAGCATATTATTCGATCCACATATATGTGTATACGTATATTCGTATTGTACATATATACAATTGAAACATACAAAACCTATTATATAATTATAAATTATAGCAATAAAGATCGCGAAATTGACTGTATTTGCTTGCGGCACTATTGACGAAGCGAGATTAAAATTTCGAGGAGCAGTTTGAGCCTTTTAAACGGCGTTGGAGTAGGTGTATCGCTTAAACGAAAATGAGGGAAAGCTGCACTATAGACAACGGCTCTACTGAGAGCGTGGACTGTAGTTTGATTTTTAACTGAACATTTTTGTAATGAAATGTAAAATCTCCTCAAGATGATAAATTTTTAACAAAGTACGTCAATCTCTAACCACGGAGTGCAATTATGAACTGAGAGGGTGAATTTTTAAAGAAAAATATGATAGCTAATTGACTGAGTGAAAACAATATTTTTTGAACCAAAAAAAAGAATTGTATATCAAAATTTGGTTTAATTTTTCATTTTTTTAGACCTTATTTCAATAAAGCAGTCAAATATTCAACGAAAAATGACTACTGAAAAAGACTTATTTCGAAAAAAATACATAGATTTTCAACCTACATTACTCCGAATCATTTAAATAATAAGTAGATTACAGTGAAAAATACATTCAGATTTGTGAAATATTTTTTTGAGTACTTAAGAAAACATTCCCATATTCAGAAATACTAAGGAATACTCTAGAATATCTTGAATGTCAAGAATATGAAGAATATCTGCGAATAAAAAAAAAACTAACGGAATACACGGAAGTATTTTCATAGTATATGAGAAATATAGAAGTGACCCACTTTTCGGATGATTATTATTACGATACTTACCACTTTCCTGACAAAATATCAGGGTGATGAGAACAAGAGTCCTTAAAGAGACCCTCATTTTCTTTCTTCGTAGATGAAACTTTTTATGTAAGAATTACGCACAACAACTTCTGATTTTTCTAGAATTCACCAGCTAATATATACATGAGCTGACTGACGTAAATATGTAAACAGCAAAGTAGAAAATAGGTGGGGCTGTTAACACTTAATAAGTGCGTTCCTGTTTGGTGGAAAAACATGATTGGCTAAACCAGTGTTTTCTATCTGTAATCTAGATACAAATATTGTTAGAAACGAGCAGACAAGCTGTTGAAATGTAATCAATTAATTTTTCACGATTTATCTGTTTCAAGTAAAAAATGTTTTCCTGGATATGTTCAATGTTTCGTAAGTGCCTAATCATTAAATAAGTATTTGTACAACAAATACTATGTCTTAGACAATTTACATTAGTGAGAATCAAAAAGTCTCGTTTCTGAAATATTATGCAATGTGCTAGAAAGACTAATATTCTCCATCACATGATTTTATCAAGCATATTTTCTCGAATAATTTTGTGTCTCCTTTATATAAGGAAAGGGAAAAGGGGAAAGTAAAGAAGGAAAAGGTAAAGAGGAATGGGGGGACAGAGAATACGTAAACGTGAAAGGAAAAAGAAGAGTTGAAAAGCGAAAAGGGAAAAGGGGAAAAAAAAGGACAAAAAATAAAAAAAAGGTAAGAGGAAAAGAAAAGGAAGAAGAAAAGAGAAAAAGGAAAGGGAAAAAGCGACGAGGGAAGGACAAAAAGAAAAAAGGAATGTGGAAAAAGGAAAGTGAATTAAGACAAGAGAAGCAGAAAAATAAAAGGGAAAATTGAAAAAAAGGAAATGAAAGGGAGAAGCGAAAAAGAAACAGGAAGAAAGAATGCTGAAAAGGTTAGAATGAAAGAAAAAAAGTAAAGTGGAAAATGGAAAAGGTAGGAGAAAAATAAAGGATACTGGAAAAAGAAAGGAGAGAAGAGAAAAAAAAGAAAAAGGGAAAATGAAAAAGGGAAAAGAAAAGGGAAAAGGGAAAATGAAAATCGGAAAAGGAGAAAAAAGGAGAAAGGGAAAATTGAATTAAAAGGGGGTAGAGTGAAATCAATGAAGAAAGAGGAAGGGTAAAGGAGAAAAGTACCTATTTCAGAAAAAGGACAGGATAATTTAAAGCCCCCTCGAATTCTTAAAACTTATTCAAAATCTCAGGAATCATTTTTGAAGTCCTAAAATTTAAAAATCAATTTTTAAGCTGAGAAATCGTATTAGTTAGCTGTAAGACGGGCAGGCAGCCCCAGCTAGGCTCTCCTGACGCTTAAGCTATAAAGCCTACTGTGTCACATCCTTATTATTCGCTTCCAGCAATTGACACCAGACCTTTTGGTAAATCCTAGTGCATCAATTGCTGATCTCGTTATTATTACTTTAGGTTTTATGAAATGGGCCCCAAGGGTGCATATGATAGTTCAGGTGGTTGTTCCCTGTAAGCATCCATACCATAGTTCTTATATTTTTCTTGAGTAAACTCAGGATATTCCTGGCTCTGTCCATCCTGTACGTGTAGCTTAGGATTGCTTACGCCTGTCGACAACCCTAAATTTGTTTCCAGTATTCCAGGTGCTTTGTTCGGATCCAGCCTTTGAAGGCTACCCCGATGCAGCAAGACGCTAGTCGAAATCCCAGGTCCGGCCCTATGTACTTACTTGCTGACCCGCGTTGTGCCAGCTGTTCTGTCTTTTTCTTGCCCTTGAAACCTGTGGGATTAGGGACTCATATAAAAGCTACTATATAATTTTCTGCCAGTAGCGTGTACTCCTAATATAATTTCTAAGCATAGCGAAGTATGACCCACAGCATTGCCTGAAAGACAGAAGCGTAACCACGAAACCCTTTGGAAGATAACTTCTAGAGGGGTGTTGCTAAAGGCACTTTTTATATTCAATTAAGTGCCCAGAACATACACTTTTTTTAGCTGCTTCTCCAATTTTGTCACAACAGCATGCAGCGCAGTTTCTACCAAGCAGCCTGTCTTATAGGCCCTGCTGCCCTCTGTGCAAAGGGAAAGCTAGAAGCGCCTTATCCCTGATATATCTCTTGACCAGCTTCTCTAACGTATTCAGGTTGGAGAAAGTTAAATTGATCGGCCAGACAAGTTTTGAGGCAGTATAAACCTCCCTTTAAGGCTTGGGATTAGAAAACAATCTGCTATTCTTCCATGCAGAAGGCAAGTGTTTTATGGCAATACTTTTCTGGAAGAGTTTCGTCAATGAAGGGACGACGCACTTCAGTCCCTTTTGCAAGTGCGCATAGTAGACACTTTTCGCTCGTCGTAACTCTAATGGACAGAATAACCCCATAGTCAATTTCACCTCCTTACTATCAACAACCTTAGATGCGAAATTTCATTCAGCCCTCCCACTCGTTTGGCCTCAGCCCTTCACCTCTTGGTAGTTCACATTTTCTGAAAACCCAGGAAGTGAACTTTCACCAGGTGATTCAGCGTTCTTCTTCGTCTTTGGAAAACTTACCATCGTCAAGCCTTGTAAGCTTAAGGCGAGTTTTTATAATTTTTGCAAGAATCTTGTGAAGCCTCACTGTTTCCGCAATGTTTTACGATTTCTTACAGAAGCCACTCTAATCTTCCTGTTTGTATATTCTTATGTTTTCATTGTATTCACACTGGAATGTCTTAAATATGTCCCAATCTTAAAGCAATTTAGTTTTGTTTGCCCTATTGCACAACACTTTTGTCTTTTCGTAGTTCCTCCAGGTAAATATTTCACCATTCTGCTTCTTTTCTAGACTTAATTGTGCTTGTATGGCAGCTATTCTCATACGATGTAGTCAGAGCGCTTCGGGAAAAATCTCAGGAGTGCTCTGCCTCATTTACGGTGCCGTAGCTTGTTAGAAAGTTCACAAGCCTACCTCGGAGTTCCTCTTAAATGAGTCCAAAAGTGTATTCCAGGGGTTTCTGATCTTAAAAACTATTGGCTTTTCTAGACTCAACTGAAACAAAATATATTTGTGGTCCAAAAAAAAGACTTCTCGTCAGAGACCTTTCAGCCCACTAACTTGCTTCTTAGTCCATTCAAGCAGAGTTGAGTCTACAATCTCTCTTCTGTTTTCAATCTGAAATGTGAGAGTATCACCTTTATTCAGGATCTCCAGCTCAGTGACCGCTAGATATTCGATTAAGTCTCTTTCTCTACCGTTGATGTTTGTGCTTGTTCACACCATATAGTATGAGTTTGCATCACAGCTTAACAGTAGGGAGATTCTGTCCACTTAGCAGTGCCGAAGCAGAGGCTTCACCTCTCTAAAGGGTGTTGGTACCTTAGCATCGCCTAGGAAATAATCTAAGGTGAAGAATGCCTCTAATCTTCCTTCGTTTCCACTCCTGAGTCTCATCGTTATTACGGTTTTGTCTCTGGAGCAGATCTTCTCCGTTTTAGCCATTAAAAGGCTAATTCGAGAAACCTACGAATGCTTAAGAAATACTTTAAAAAGTTCGAAAATCTCTGCAAATTACCTAAATCCCACGAAATCCTGTAATTTTTGTAAATAAATTCTTTGCAGTACATTGAAACATTACAAAATTTCGTGGAAGTACGTGAAACCTGATACCAATTGCTTACATCTTTAAAAATATTTGTAGTTCTGTAAAATCGTTGGGAACTATACGAAAGTTGAGAATATATGTTATTGCGGGCCTATCAAATCCCTTTAAACTATAAAAATCTTAGAAAATCTTATAAAGTTTCTCCAAAAATTTTTAGGAACTTTTGCTAAAAAAATATATATAAGTATAACTTTGCTTCTTTCTGAGCACAATAAAGTCCATAAAAACTATTACATTGTTGGTTCAGAATTTCTTTTGTTTTGTTACAAATTCTAGTATTTGGCTGAAAATTACACTATTTTATTAAAAATGAAATTATTTTCTCCAAAAGTGATACTTTGGTCAGAAATTTAAATATTAGTATAAAAGTTAAACTATTCTGCTAAAATTGTATATTGTGTTACGATTCAGTGTATTTTTGATTTTAGCAACAATTAAAACAAATTTGCTACAAATTTCATGTATCAAAAACTTTAAGAAACTTTCGGCAACATATGGTTATTTATTGTAAATTAATGTTCATGTATCAGTAATTTATGGTAATTTATCATTTCGATTTTGTCCCATCACTATGTACTGCTCTTAATCAGTCTGTCAAGTGATAACCTATAATGAAGTAAGGTTATAATCCTATCTGTCCTAGAAAGTACTTCTATTTCGAAATGTGGTTTGGTGTACAAAAATCAAGCACATTGATTATAAATAATAAAGGATAAATAGATCTATACGGATTAAGGCGGATATATTTTAAGAAGACTCCTTTAGTGCACTATGGTTCTGCTGGCGTTAAACCCACTGATCAAAACACTAAATAGTATGTATCATATGTTTAGAATACATGATAATGAGCATGGTCATTAACTCACTTATCTTCTATAAATGGACCACCTGAAGCTACACGCTATTTTAGAATAGAAACTGCAACAAGTGATCAATGTCACGAAGCAGTTCACTAATAATATCTACATAGAGTTCGGATTAGATAAATGCAGAATCATGACTTGAACGAAAGGTAAATTAGGGGCCGCAGTTCTAGAAAACGAGTTTAAGAACTAAATCGAGGTAATGGCTGAGAGTGATTCACCTAAATATCTAGGTGTTCTTGAATCTAAGGGGATTCAGCATACGATAGTTAAGAGAAGCTTAACGACTGCCCCCGCTACAATACCAAAATTGATCCTAACGAATTTTTTAAATTTAAATAACAAAATTAGGGCAATCTACACGTAGGTCATCTTTGTCTTCACGTACTCCTCCTTTGGGCTCATAAAATGGTCTAGCAGAGACCTTGGACCTTTAAACAGAACCATATGCGAAGAAACTATGAGGCACCGAATACACCACAGTATATCGAAAAAAGGGAAGGGCAGTTCTTTCACGACATAGAGGTATTAGCGGCACAGTAGATGTCAGAAAACTATTTGAGTCACAAGTTATACAGTTGCGAGACAGTTTTAACAGCAAGCAAAATGTTTCGCTTTGCAACACGATCTGTGAAGCGGATCTTAGGCACACGCTCTTGAACTTATCCTCAGAGAAAGCCTTAGATATCAGGGCAGCAACCATAGAGAAATCAGAAACGCAGTGAAGGCATAAAGCTATTAATAATGAGCAACCCACAACGTTAGATCGACATAAAGTGGATAGCGAGTCATCTAATATTTGGCTAAAGAAAAGCGTTTTGCTCACAAAAAGGGAAAGATTTGACATTGCGATATAGAACAGGGTTTTCAGAACCAGGAATTATCGCACACACGTGTTACATCAAGACGTGGTTGACCGGTGCTAATTATGTGAAAAAACGAACAAATCCATTCAGCACATTATTGACGCTTGTTGCGTAATAGCTCATAGAGAATATACTCACAGACTTAATGATGTCGCGGGGATTATACATCAACAGCTTGACCCAAACCTAAAATTCTCAACAGAATTGTGGCCTTTCTATATATACCTTTCCATACCCGTTTTAGAAAACAGAGATAACATTTTGCATTAAGATGTTACTATACAAAAGGATTATTATATCTGAGCAAGTCCATTCGACATTATTATGCGAAAGAAAAAAGGTTGGGAAATCTACATCACCGACATTGCTTGTCTACTTAACCGGAATCTGCAGGCAACCTATGGAACCGAAAATCATGAGCATAACGAGCTGAGGCATGAATTAAAGACAGTATAGAGCAGTTAACCATGCATTTATTTATTTATTTATTTTTATTTATTTATTTATTTATTCTATTGTTATTTGAGCTTCAGGCAATGTGCATACAAGATGCACTAAGCATCCTAAACATTTAGACGTCAACAGGTTACTGGCAGCAACTCGGAAGGTGGTTTCAATAAACATCAGTCGCATTGTAAGATACGCTCTGAGCCATCAGAAAACAAGCGACTTAAGACCTAGAAAATAGGTTATGGTAGACATAAGAAAGCATTCAGAGGTGACTGTTATCACCTTCGCTAGCGGCCGCTGTTCGAGGACAACAGCGGTAATAAGCAATCGCCGAGCGATACCATGCTTTTAATTTTGTACCTGCGACATCATCGCAATAAATTTCAAACATCGTATTTAATTTATTTATAACATTCTTATCTCATTAGGCACTTGACTAAGTCTGCGGCTCATGATAAAAACCGAGTAAAACCCGAGATCAACTTTAAAAAATTTAAATAATGATAAAAATAAGGAAAAAATGATAATAATAGTATATAGTTATAGTAATAGTTATAGTAATAGTTATAGTAAAAATAGCAATAGTTCTCGCGTTAATGTAGCGATAGCGCATGAGACTCGAGACTCTTATGACTTTGACGGCTAAGCTGTCGGAAGCACAGCTACTGACAGGGTTACCTATACCAGACAGGCAGCGAACGAAGAGGAGCGCGATTAAGAGGAACATCAAAATTCATTATTTATCAGAGAGAGAACATAAAATATATTGAAACGCTTGTAGCTTCTTGACGATTTTCAGGATACCTTCGAAGCCACCGATGAGGGACACAGCATGCGAGACGGTGGTGGTAGTAAGCTGCGAGATGGTAAGTCAGATTTCACTTATAAAACAGCTAGCTAATAAAAACGTTTTTTACGAACTATAAACATTGAAACATCAAATGTGTCGGCTAAGGATGCTTTGGCTAGCGATAGCTATTTGCAGCTAACAACCTCAATAGAAATACTGTAAGAGAGCATCAAGTGGGGAACTACAACGAGTGAGCAATTTATGCGTCTCTACTATAAAAGTGGGGAGTTTAACACAAATAGCAAAAAAAATTAAACATCATGTCTGAAATGCTGACCTCAGAAGGACAAGCAATGAAGATTGAAAAACAGGTTCATTAGGCGTAAAAAAGCTACAGCAATAAGCATTGGTTGAACAAAGCCGGGTAACGAATTCGAGTGGCGGAAATCGATGTTCTTCCTTAACCTGTTGATGATCCAACACCACCGCATCATTCAGAGGTATGTGGCCTGATACAACCAGAGGCAGAAGGAGAGGTTTAGCAACTAAAAAGGCGGACAAAATGGAAACACTATATAAACAGAGATGTTCTGCGCCTCTATTTTATGGCAAAGAAAAGTAGGCAGAGCTTGAGAAGAGTGCAGACCGAAAACGCTCAACATCTGTGAACGGACTGCTTTCGGCTGTTAAAATAGCTACCATTAAAATAGAAGTGAAACAGCAGCTTCCTATTGATTGAATGCCTTTAGAAGATATGGACAATCAAGAGCTGATTAAAGCTGAAGGCATAGGTGCTAGGGATAATGAACATTTAGTACTTGATCCAGTAGAATCACAGCAGACATTAGTAACGTTAATGTTAACAACGGAATCCTAGAAAAACTGCAGCACCTTGGAAGGAATTTTGGTCATGCCTTAGTTTGCCTTAGGCATTCACAACTAAAACAGAGACATTCTTTGCCCAAGACAATCATTAAAAACGATCTGCATGTATTAAAAGAAGACATAAACAGCACAGTTTTACCTATGTGTTTGAACTCAACACTGACTGCATTACAGGTGCAAACTCTTATGTATTGTGCAGCTGTGTCAACCCTCAAAACGTTGGTCCGCAGAACTAAGTCTACAAACGCAAATTTGCTCCAGGAAGGGATCAAAAACCACCGTAAAAAATCAGGTTAGTTATGGATATGAGAAAAGTAAGGCGGGATTGGGGTAGATTAACTTAACAGAAGACAGAAAATAGATCCAAAAAGCCGATGCACCATGTCACTGAAATTATCTAGCCTCAGTACATTTAAACATGAAACCAGCAATATTAAGTGAGATTATAGACTTTCAGCGATAGAGAATTTAAGTTCTTACTGCTTTTATGCGTCAATACAGAAAAAGTAGCGGATGAAGGTAACAAATTCAAACCTTTCATGCATCTGGAAAAAGGTTTTATCGTAAACTAAGTGTAAAGCAAAATAACCAGCAAGATACCGAAGTCCTTTAATTGGAAGATATTACTTACTGCTGGTCCAATGTTTGAGGAAAAGCGAAAAAAAACAATTTAGAGGCCGTGTGGTTTTAACTGGAGAAGACAAAAGCTAACAACCACTTTGAAATGAAGCTGACTAACATCACAGCTTTAGAGGCTTCAGCGGTTTTAAAAACGGTAAGTAATTAGAAAGCTCTAGGTCTGAACATGGTGTACAACTTTTCGTACGAGTACCTGATAGGTGTTAATCCTACGTTAGCGAGCTGTTTTCAGAAGATCATCAAACACCTAGATCTGATGCCAGGTGTAATGCTCAAGGGTACTACGTATATTTCTCCTAAAAAGCAGACGCTTAAAA
>JAUELO010192747.1:0-16333 GCA_032357855.1 Amphibolips quercusostensackenii | reverse complement strand
GGAGCAGAAGTGGATGACGTACACTTTCCGGTTGTGTCGGGATTGATTCCTTTGAAGAACCATGATCGTAGCTTCCGCAGCCTACAACTTCTCGCATAAAAAAAACAATGGTAGCTCTAAGAAAGCATCCAGAGGTGACTATTGTCATCTTTAACGCTCAGTGAATAGCGAACTCCAAACGACATCTTGTTCCTAATTTTGTACCTGTAGCATCAACGCAATAGATTTTAAATATAGTATACAATTAATTTATAACATCTTCACCTAATTAGGGACTTAACTTAGTCTGTGGCTACTAATAAAAAACTGGGTAAAACCTGAGAACAATTGGATAAAAAATAATAATATAATAATAATATAATAATAATAATTCAATAAGATGCAACACGATACATGAAGAAACTGCATCATACAACATGATACAGTATGATATGACATACATCATGCTGTACCAAGTTAAACTATAATACACTATAATAATGCACTATCATAATATATGATACAATATACTACAATATCATATAAGGCTATCACGTCTGCCTGGCTCTTCACGACGGCTCACGTTTTTTTTTTTAAATATTGTAATTAAACGAGTGACAAGATATCCAGACGCAAGTATACAGAAGTGGTACTGGCTACAAAAATCGTATTTTAAAATTGCAAAATATGTTACATACTATATCAATACCATCATTTGAAAACTATAACCTTATGTATTGTAGCGTTGCCTTACGTTTCGCAAATAAGCTTTCCATACATTTAGTGTAAGTTTCCAACAGAAATTTTCAACAGTGTATCCTTTCGCTCTGTAAACTATGCCTAGAATTATGCCTATAAAGCAAAACAACATTTAATTTTAACACTTTGCATAAAATAAAAAATTCAAAATCTGCACTCCAAATTTCGTCTTTTCAGTTTACAAAACAAGTATTAAGACTGTTAACAATTATATTTTCAAAAAAAAGCAGGTATATTTAGCGAAAAAATCTAGTTATAATATTTGTCAAGTAAAATGTGGAAATACAATCTTACGGTTAAAACATAAATCTAACATTCTTACAATCAAACAATTATTATCATTAAACTAGAAATCCGGTAGAGTTAAATAAATTTTAATTAAACTTTAAAAATTTTCTATTTTAAATCTTAGAAAAACATATTTTAACCCCGTGGAACGTTTTAAATTAAAGATAATTTAGATACATGTATGCATTTGCATCGTGAAACTCATTTATTTTTTAATAGTTGAAAGTAAAAGTCAGGGATTCCTAAATATTTAGGTCGTAATCGTAAAATAGGTCCATTTGTAATTATTCCTGTTTAATGTGTTGTGATAATTCTTATTTTCCTTTTCGGTTTTAATAGGGACTTTTGATCATTATATTTTAAACAAAGATTAATCACTAATAGCCAAAGACATTGCTGAATATGATGCATTGGAAGAGCAACGACCTAAAAAACAAAAACTAAATTTCTAAGAAACGTCTGTAGTGCTAGGGGCAAATATAATTTTGCAACTGCAACTTATTTTATTTATAAATTTATGATCCAAAAATCTTTTTTATTCACGCATTAACTGTTATTTATGTTGATAAAAGAAGTTTTCCTCAATCGGCTTTCCTCGAATCAAGGGATCTTTTCTGTTCTTGCATGAATTTTGAATTATGTTAAAGAATAAAAGTACATTAAAAAAACGTTTTTTTTTTCTTATGCATTATCGTAGTTTCTTTACCTTTCAATCAAATCTATCAATATTATAGGTCAATCTATTAGTCTCGAATCAACACATCGTTTCTATTCTCACATCAACTTTAAACTATGATAATGAGAAATTTTCTACTATGAAAATCAATTTTTAATATAATATAAATGACCACAACTTCCTTCCTCCTTGATAAAATATATTGATATTGTAATTCAATTGATTCATCTTGAACCAAGGAATCTTTTATAATCTTACATCAATTTTGAATTATAATGAAGAAAAACGTTTTACTATAAAAAACCGTATTTTCAAATATCACACATTACCATAGCTTTCTTACTCTTCAATGAAATGTATTAACATTACAGGGTAATCGATTCGTGTCGAATAAACACAACTTTTCTATTCTTAAATTAACTTCAAATTACGAAAATAAGAAAATGTTTAACATGAAAATCAAATTCTAATATAATATAAAGTGCTACCAAAAAAATTAATTAAATATTTTTTGGAAATACTTTAGTCAGTTTCAAAATATTAGCGAGCAAAATAAGCTTACAAAAGTGTATTAGAGATTTGTAAATTGAGAAACGTTAATTAAATTAATAAAAGTGTTTCGAAAATGTAACTATCACAAAGCTTCCTCTATAAGGAAGCAAGATTTATCTTCTTAGATTAAAATTGTATCATTTTTATAAATAATTAAACTATTTCGTCAAATCTAGGTGTTGAGTCGAAAATTAAACTATTTTGTAAAGAGTTCGCCTTTTTGGATTAAAAATCAGTAATTGGGTTTACATTTTTCTTTCTTGACTAATTTTTTTTTCAAGATTTGTCTTTTTTGGTTTAAAAATATATTGCTTTTAGTAGAAATTTAATATCTTTCGATTGAAATGCCACTGCTTGCTTCAGAATTAATATGTTTTAGTTGACCGTTCTACCATTTTGTTGGAAACAGTTCGTCTTCTTTGGTTGAATTCAAAGGTTTTGCATTTAAAATAAAAATCTTTTTTGGTTAGAGTATCAACTACTAAATTTTTTGTTTTAAACTCATCTGTTTTTCATGAAATTAACTTTTTCGATATAAAATTAATATCCTTTGCGGCTAAATAATCAACTATTAAAATTGATTAAAAAATTGGTCTTCTTTTATGGAAAATTAAATTACTTGGTTAAAAGCTTAACTCCTTTGTTAAAAATAAAATTTTTTTTCAAAGATTCATACTTTTAGTTAAAAAGTTTTAAAAGTTGAACAACTTTGTTAAAAATAGCTGTGAGTTTAATCTCGAGCGTTTCTACTTTATTAATAGTGCTCATTTCGCGAGCACTTTGCTTTAAGTTAGCAAATGGATTTTCTTCCTCATGGAGGAAGCATTAGTGATTTTTTAAATAATAGACAAACTAGATTTTCAATTTTTAACAATGTAAGCATGAAAATTCACAAGAAATACAAAATCACACAATAATACAAAAAAATTTTAAATACAATGACAAATCAGACAAATTTAATTTTGTACTTGAATTGGTAATTTTTTCAGCTGTTAAAGGCGATGGGTAAATTCTGTCGTACCCTATCCCTGTCTCAGCTCCATCATTTTTTCTTTAAATTTGCGAAATTGTTTTCTTTAAAAATTCACGATTGAAAAGTCTTTTTTTTCATGCATCAACTTTAAATTATGCTTATGAAAAAGTTTTTCTGTTTACAACAGATGTTTCTGTAAAGTGTATTATTAATAATATTAATATTATCGCTTCTAATGAAAATAATAATAAATAATAAAGTATATTATTATCATAGGTTAATCGATTTGCCTAGAATCAAGAAAACTTTTACGTTATTGCATCAATTTTGAATTATGTTAATGAAAAAAATTTTTACTGAGAAAAACCGTTTTTCAAATAGTATGTATTACCTTAGCGTTCTTAATCTTTAGTAAAATGTAACAATAATAAAGGTCAATTGATTCGTCTGAAATAAACAATTTTTTTCTATTCTCACAGGAACTTTAAATTTTGTGTGTGCAAAATTTTTACTATAAAAACCGATTTTTAATATAATATAAATGACCATAACTTCCTTGCTTTTTAATAAAATGTATCATTATTACAGGTCAATCGCTTTGTATTAAGCCAAAGAATTTTTTATATGCTTCCACAAATATTAAATTATGTTCATTGAATAAGTTTGACTATTAAAAACCGTATTTTCAAATTGCATGCATTACGATATCTTTCTTACTCTTCAATTTAATGTATCAGCATTATAGTTCAATCGATTCGCCTTAAATCAATACATTCTTTCTATTTTAACATAAACTTTACAATACAAAAATAAAAAAATTTTTACTGAGAAAATCCATTTTAAATATAATATGAATGACCATAACTTCCTTACTCTTTGATAAAATGTATTAATATTATTGGTCAATCGTTTTCTCTGGAGCCAAGGAATCTTTTACATTCTTGCGTCAACTTTAAATTATATTAGTGACAAAATTTGTACTATTAAGAACCGTATTTTTTGAATTTATGCATCACCATAGCTTTCTTACTTTTCAATAAGATGTATGTTTAGTATCAAGTTGTATCACATAGTATTTTACTCTTGCTATTTCTCATGCTGTCTAACTCTGTACATTTACATCTCTTCATATTGCTCAACGGACATTTGTTAAACAGTTTCTTGTTTTCTTAAAAACCATTTTTCATTTTTTCTCTTTTAGTGTTCCGATTTTATCTCTACTTCTCTTTACTAGTAATTTAAATTTCCTCTTCTTGTGTCTGTATTCATATTCAAGCCTATTTCTATCCTCATCCCTAAAGCTTGTGATGTTTAACTTTCTTTTAAACGCAGCTTTCTTTTCTCGAATGGAGTATGAATAATAGAATTTATAAATTTCGTCTAATTCAAATTTTAAAAAAATAAGGTTTTATTAATTATAAAGAAAAATCTAAAATTATAAAAGTTTGAAAGTTCTTTCTTCTTGATTTGTTCATTTACAAAAATTTTGATAAAATAGAAAAAGTAAGAGCAAATATTGAAAAAATTTTCAAACTGAAATAACTGGTTAGCTAAGCTAAAATTAATTATCAACAAAAGAGATGCATTTGCAACCAAATAGTTTAACTTTATTGCAAGAGGTACAAATTTTTGAATAAATAGTTAGATTTTAGCGACATATTTCAATTTTTAAAAACAGAGATAAATTTTCAACTAACAATGCAAAAGCTTTAACTTATACCAAAAAAAGTAGCATTTTCAAAAATATTTAAGTTTTTAATCTTCAAGTTCAATATTTTTTTAAGGGCAACTTGATATTTAAATAGTAGGATAACCTACTATTCAATATAATAATTAAATTAAAACAATAGTTGCATTTTTAACCAGGTAGTTGAATTTTTAAACAAAAAAGATTTATTCACAACCAAATAGTTAAATTATCATGAAGAACCAAACTTCTTAACCAAAAAAATTAAATTTAAATTTTTAAATTTGTTAATTGTTAAATTGTTATTTTTAAATTTTGCTAAATTTTCAGTTGACAAAATTAATTTTTTTAATCAAGAAAAAAAACGAATTTTTAACAAAATACTTGAATTTTGAGCCACATAATTAAACTGCAAACCCATAAAGGAAAATTTTCTGCTAAACAATAAAAATAAAAAAAAAACATTGAACTCAAACCAAAAAAATTGCATGTTTAAACAAGGTCTTACATATTTAGGCTGAAAGGATAAATTTTTTAGATGACAGTTGAGTTTTCATTTTAGAAGTATAATTTTCCTCCAAAAAGACAAACTTCAAACAAAATCATTATATTTTTAACTTTTAAAGATGTATGTTTAACCAGGCAGTTACAATTTCAAATAAAAAAAATTTATCAAAAATGAAATTAATTAATTTTTATTTTAAAACATTAGTTTTTAACAACAAAAAAAAGTCTTCAGCGAAATAGATGAATTTTTTGTTCACATAGCTGTATTTTTATTTCATAAAAATAAATTTTCAACTAAATGTTAAGAATTTAAAAAAAATTGCACTTCAACAAAGAAGAAGTTTTACTTTTAAGCAGAAAGGTGAATTTTCAGGCAAAAAAAAAGGATTTTCAAACAAAAAATTAAATTCAAATATAGTTTTTTTTTCTCAACTTACTAAAAATAATTCAACCTATAAGGATGTATCTACAACCACATAACTACAACTAACTAGTTATATATAAAAATAAAAAATATATATTCCAACCAAAGACAGAATAGTTAAATTTTTAGTTGGAAAAATAAATTTTCAACCATGAAAAAAAAATCTTTAGCATGATAGATAAATTCTTAATTACATAGTATAATTTTCTATCTTTTAGTATGAATGTTCAACTAATTACTAAAAATTTCAAAGAAAAAACAATAATATTTAAACAAAAAAAATTTCTTTTTTAAACAAATATTTAAATCCTCAGGCCAAAAAGACAAATTTTCTAGATCAAAATTGCATTTTTAATCTAAAAGTACGATTTTTCCAAAAAGACGAATTTTTAAAAAAATAATTAAACTAAAAAAAGATAGTTAAATTTTTAACTCATTATTTAAATTTTCAATCTACAAAGATGTATTTACAACCAAATAGTTTAATTTGAAAATAAGAGATTAATTTTCAAAAAAAAAAAATTAATAAAAATAGAATAATTAAATCATTAGTTCTAAGAACTAATTCTCCAACAAGAAAAACAACATGTTTTCGACAAAATAGATGGATTTTCATCTAAATAGTAGACGTTTAAAATAAGTTTTTAATCTTTAATCAAAGAAAGTTTCATTTTTAAAAAAGAGTAACATTTTTTAATCAAAAAGATTTTCCACCAAAAATAGAATTGTTAAATTTTTAGTCTGAATTTGAATTTTAACAAAAAAAGATTAATTTTTAACAAAACTGTTTAATTTCCAACTAAACTTCTTTTTTAAAAGTACTTTAATTAAAAAATAAATGCTGTCGAGCCTGGATTTCTCTCACATTTTAGGACTGCCGGTTGTAAACAGCAAGTTCCACCCAACGTTAACAGTCAGGGGAGTATAAACTTACTATTTCTGGTGGATTTTTCTGCGTAGTAAAAAATATTATAAAATTTTTTTTTAATACGCAGAAAAGGGTAAACTTAATATTTAACAAAAATAAAAAACCGAGTTTGCTATTACACGTTAGAATACATGTTTTTTATCCTCACGTACTTAAAACCTTTGCGCATGTACTGAAATGCGCGGGAATATTTGAGTCCTATAATTAGTATGAATAATCATACAGATAAATATTTTGAAAGTTTTTTTACAGTAACAAAATTATTTAAATTAAATCTGAAAAATACCTGATTTCTTAAAATAATTTATTATTATGTGATATTACAAGTGCATATTTCATAATTTCAAATAGACCTGAGCTTTGCAGTATATTCGTAGTTGAAATAGTCGTTTGACAGACAATTAACGACCTCCCCCTTTGGCCGCGCGACTCCACTCTTCCTAGTTTCCGGAGCGGCATCGATTCCCGAAATGGGTCAATCAAAGGAGAGAAATACAGGTTCGACTGTAGTTGAAATTTCAATGAAATAATTACATTCATAACCAAATACTACAATTTTTAACCATACATAAATGAATTTTTAACTAAAAATTAATTAAGTAATCTTTTTAATTAAAAATAATTAACTTTCAATAAATGATGGTTGAATTTTATTTTTGGCTTCTATTAATTAAGATTTAATTTAGGTAATAAAAATAGAACAAAAGAAAGTTTTTCAAAACAGGGTAAATAGTAAAAACCCTTAAAAACCAGGATAAAAAGGAGAATAGAGGAAAGAGTACGAAATCGGAAAATGCAACCTGATCATTGTCAACTAAAACAAAAAATTTCCTCCTTGTAATTTTCTATTGAGAATCCACTCAGAAAAACGATTTTCATCACTTGCACTTAAAAAAATGAATCGTGTTGTCTGACATCCCTTCAAGTTTCGAAGCAAACGTCGAGTACTGAGTACTTAGTTTCTATAGACTTAACAACCCTCTTATGAAGACAATCGCTAGACTTCACTTTTCAGTAAAATCGCAGTGCTTTGCCTTACAGTGGACGAGTTTTCAAATCATCGCATAATTCCTAATACGTTAAAGATAAAAGGGGTTTCGTGGCAGGGATGCTAAAAATAAGAAAAAAGTGTGTGGCAGTTGGGCCACACGACAGAAGTGAAACTCTAAAGGACTAACTTTGGAATTTTTCATTAGTAATCATCATGATTTATGTAAAGATCAATAAGTTGGAGAGAGAGAGAGGAAACGTGCATTCTTAGCGTGGCTGTAGTTGGGGTATGTAAGTGAAGTCTTTAAAGCAATTGCGAATAGCCGCACGAAAGAAAGACTCTCATAGAGAGAGAACATATAGACAGTGCGTAAAAGAGAAACAGAGAGATTTCTCGATCCACACCCAGCTCCGTCGTACGTTCGGTCGTGTGGTCGTACGGTCGTACGTTTATGCGTTATGTCTTTTTTCTAAATCACTTCCTTCCCAAAAGCAGTTTAGCTTCAAAAATTGAAGGGCTGTACAGTAAACAAAGTCTACTGTAAGACAAAGATTGGTCTTATTTTAAGATGTTATCGAAAGTACACTATGTCTGCTGAAATTCATCATGAAAAAATTTTGTTTAAACTATGTCATTATATATAAAAAATTAAGCAAAATCAGTGGCTAAAAATCAACTGCAAAATATAAAATAGATTCAAATTAGGGTACGGCAAAGACTGAAAACCGGCGGTGAGAGAGAAAGCGGGCTAAAATTAAGACACAATATACAGTGCCTTAATTTCAGCTAAACTTTTTTTTTAATAATTAGCTATTTAACAATTTTGGTCCCAGAAAAGAAGTTTGTCTTGTTTTAAGACCCATGTACTAAAATTCAGCCACATTAATGGCTTATTATCAGCAGGCGATTCGTGAGGCCTACATTTTAAAACGATTAACAAATTAAAAAATTTTTTAAAAATGGTCAGATTACGATAAATGATGGCCTATTTTATAATAAAAATATTATCTGTGAATCTATTGTTTAAAAAAAATTCAAAGAGAAGTTTTAAAAAATTAAAAATATTAAAAGCAAATGAGAAAATACGTTTAAAAGTTTATCGGGCTCTATAGATTTATGGAAAAAAAGTTTGAAAAAGATAATAGATTTCTAAAAAATTGTTAATAATCATCCTTTGTTATAACTATTTAAGTGCCATGAAAGATCTCATTTTTGAAATTGACTTTTACACTATCATAAACATAGAATTCAACAGTTAAACACTAGAACCATAATTTACAACATGAATTAAAGGCTTTCATGTGAAAATTTAATTTTAGATCATAGTTAGTATAAAATGATATTTGATTTTTTATTTTAATTTTTTTTTAAATTTTCAAAAGTTTTGATAAAATCATCTTGTAAAATCATTAAAAACCTAATAGCGCAAAAAAAACTACATAATTTTAAAAAACAAAAATATTTTTAAATTGTTTAAAAAATGTTTGTTCAAAAAATATATATATTAAAAAATGCGAGATACAGAAAAACTAATAGCATCATTCGACTCTACAAAAAAATTCACATTGAGTCATTGCGTTTTATCATTCTTTTGGACATAATTGGTGACGTAGCATAAACAAACAGTTATATAAAAAAAATTAATATTTTTACGATCCAACAAAAAATTAAGGAATATATTAACCCATATTTGGAATTTGCGTGGTTTTTGCCGCATAATTAAAAAGTTTTTCCATATGCCTCATATTTAAACAAATTTTCTACATAAAAATTGTTTAAAAATTTAAAAATTAATTTTTTCATTACGAAGTGCGGTAAAATTTTAGAGAATTAAGGCAAAACTAGAACGCAGCCCAATTCACCTGAAAAAGTAACATATTTTATCCTAAATAGTAACTAAGACTCTTTTGAATTTAAATAAATTCCATAAAATTTATAACAATTTGAAGGAAATGTTAACGAATTTAAAATACAAAAATAATAAACCAATTTATTAAATTAAATTTGTGTGAATCAAGAGAAAATTTAAGAAAAGTGAAAAGAATTAAATGATTTAAATGATTTTCAGTAATAATTTAATTGAGAAGAATTAAGTAAATTCAGAAGAATTCCAGTGAATAGAAAATAATTCAGCAAAATTTAAAAAAATAAAGAGAATCCCAAAGAATTAGAAAAAATTAAATTCCAAATGAAATTAAAGTGAGTTAAAAATTTTTTTTTCAATAATAATATTCTACTGATTTGAGTGAAATTGGATACAATTGAGAAAAATTCAATGGAATAAGAGAGACTTTAATTTGCACAAATATAACAGAATATCATTTAACAAATTTTAAAAATAAAAATAATTTGCATGCAATTAAGTGAAGTACGACTAAAAAAAATTCAGGGCAAATTCAACAGAATTTGAGTGAATTAAAAAAAACTATTTGAATACAATTCAGCTGAATAAAACACAGTATAAAAATATTTAAAAAATCTAATTGAGTTAATTAAACTTTACACAAATAGAGATAAATTCAAGGGAATTTAAAATAACTTAATAAAAACCTTAGAATCCCAGGTGTGTTAAAAATAATATAGAGTGAATTAGAACCAAGTTGAATTTAGAAGAATTTAAGTTAATTCTAAAAATTCAGGGTAAATTAAAAAAGTACAAGAGAACTTAAAAAAATAAAAGAATAGAGGATACTATTATAAAAATTCAGGTTCAATCCTAAATAATTATAAAAAAGAAAGTATTTAACGTATTGCAGCAAAATTTAAGTGAATTCAGAAGGATTTAAGAAAATTCAGGAGAATTCGGTGATATCTATACAAAGTTAAAAGTGCTTAAAAGAATTCAGTGTGAATTCAAAAAAAGGAATTTGTCAAAATTTAAAGCAATTCATAAGATTAATGAAAATTAAAAACTATTTTCAACAGTTCAAAAGGATTTAAAAGAATTAAAAATAATCTAATGAAATTAAAAGAAATTTAGAAGTATTTACAAAAATTTAGAAAAACTGAAAGGGATGCCGGAGAATTCAAAGAAAATCAGAATGATATAATAACAAAACAGGTTGAATTCTGAGTAAATAAATTTACGAAATCTAAAGAAAGTTAATAAACAAAGATACTAAAAATTTATAGAAATTTTATTTAATTCAGATAAATGACAATAAATGTGATTCGTAAAGAAGAATCTTATAAAATTCATAGGGATTTAACGTGAATTTAAACTTCTTTAGCTTGAATTTAAAATATCAAAAATCTAAAGAAGATCCATAATATTCAGTGGGTTTTAGGAAGCTTCTAAGAATTCAGGGTGATTCAAAGAAATGGTAAGGAATTCCAAAGAGTCTGAAGAGATTCATAAGAATACCAAATTAAAAAACAAATTAATTGTGTTCAAAGGAATTCAAAATAATTTAAGATAATTCAGTCGGGTATAAAGAAATTCAGAAGAATATAAAGGAATTCACAAAAAATAAAAATAATTCAGAAGAATTCTAAGACATTCAGTATAACATAATAACAATACACGTTGGATTCTAAATTATTAAATTAAAAAAACTCGAAGTACTCTAATAATTCTAGCAAAATTGCAGTAAATTGAGGAGAATCGAAGAAAATTTAAGAAAATTTCGTGAAAGTCATACAAAGTCTAGATACATTAGTGATTATTCAATTTTGTAAAACAAAATATTCAAAATTAATGCAGCTTTTATTAAATACAGATTAATTGATATAATTAAAATTAGTTAACAAAAATCAGTTAAAATTTATCAGAATTCAAGGTGAGTTTAAACTTTTTTTCGGTCGCATTTAGAAAATCAAAACTTCAAAGATGATCTTTCAAATTCAGTGGATTTCAACTGAATTTAAAAGGGGAATTAAATAATATAAAGGGAATTCAAAGGATATCATAAGATAAAAAAAATAAGAAACAATTCAAAGGATTTTAAAGGAATTGAAAAGAATTTAAGATAATTCAATAGAATTTTAAGTAATTCATAAGAGTTTAAGGGAATTTATAAAAACTTAAAAGAATTCATAAGAACTCAAAGGAATTAAGAATAATACTCTAACAATACAGGTTAGATTGTAAATAAATAAATTTAAAAAGCAAAAGACATTAACTGATTTCAGCAAAATTGGAGAGAAATGAGAAGGATTGAAGAAAATTCAACACAATTCAGCGAAATTTATTCAAGGTCTAGATACATTAATAATAATTATAGTTTATTAAGCAAAATATTTAAAATCCATGCAAATCCTAATAAATTCAGATAAATGTAAATAAATAGAAATAGTGAACAAGGATCAGATAAAAATTCATTAGAATTTAAGGTTTATTTAACTTTTTTTAAGTTTAATTTTAAAAATCAAGAATTCAAAGTAGAGGCAATAAATTCAGTGAATTTTGAGGAAGCTTCAAAGTATTTAGGGTAAATTCAAAGTAATTGGAAGGAATTTAAAGGAAATCGTGAGATTAAAAAAAAATTAAAAAAAATTCAAAGGGTTTTAAAAGAATTCAAAAGATATTATGATAATGTAATCAAATTCAAAAGAATTTATAAGAATTTAAAGAAATTTCAAAGATTTCCAAGGGCTACAGAAGTATTCAAAGGAATTCAGTATAATATAATAACAATACAGGTTGAATTCTTAATAAGTAAATTTAAAAAATCCAAAGTATTTAACTGACTTCAGCAGAATTGGAGTCAATTAAGAAGAATCAAGAAAATTCAAGAAAACTCGGTGAAATGTATGCAAAGTCTAGATATATTAATAATGATTCGAGTTAATAAAACAAAATACTTAACATCCATAACATTTTTATTGTATTTACATAAATGTTAATAAATAGAATTAGTATATAAGAATATGATGAAATTCATAAGAATTCAAGATGAATTTAAACTGCTTCAGGTTAAATTGGAAAAATCAAGAATCGATATAAGATCCATTAAATAAGTAAATCTCCAGGAAAATTTAAACAATTTGAAGTGTAATCAAAAAAATTAAAAGGAATTTGAACAAATTTAAAGGAATCCATAGGATTTAAAATAATTCAAAACAATTTTAAGCGGCTCAAAGGAATTTGAAAGAATTTAAGATAATTCAACGGAATTTAAAGGAATTCAGAAAAATTCTAAGGGATTTATAGGAACTCAAAGGGATTCAGGAATATTGAAAAAAGTCAGGATAAAATAATTAAAATACAGTTTGAATTCTAAATTATTACATGAAAAAAATTCAAAGTATTAGACTGATTTCAGCTAAATTTGAGCGAATTGAGAATGATTTAAAGAAATTCAAAAAGGATTCGGCAAAATTTATATAAAGTCTAGATACAGTAATAATCTTTGAAGTTTATAAAACAAAATATTTAAAATCCATGCACATTTTATTAAATTCAGATAAATTGGAATGGATCGCATTGTTGAGCAAGAATCTGATAAAATTTAATAGAATTCAACTAGAATTAGAACTTCTTAAGGTTGAATTCAGCAAAGAATTTAAAAAACATATATTAAATTCAGTAGATTTTAACTGAGCTTAAAAGAATTCAAGGTGAATTCGAGGGAATGCAAAGGAAATCATAAGAAATAAATTAAAAACAATTCAAGGGACTTTAAAGAAATGCAAAAGAATCAAGGATAATTAAATTTAATTAAAAAGGAATAAAAAAAAAAGCTAATTCAGAAGAACTAACTGCGATTAATAAGAAATTCAAGGAATTTAGGATAATATTGTAGCAATACAGGTTGAATAAAAAAAAAATTAATTTAAAAAATCCAAAACATTTAACTAGCCTCAGCAAAATAGGAGTGAATTGTGAAGAATTTAAGGAAATTCAAGAGAATTCGGTAATATTAATACAAAGTCTAGATACAATAATAGACTTAAGTTTATGGAACGAAATATTTAAAATCCATGCAAACTTTATTAGGTTTAAATAAATGGTAATAGATAGAATTGGTAAAAAAGAATCTGTCGAAATTCATAAGATTTCAAGGTGAATTCAAACTTCTTCAAGAGGAATTGAAATATCAAGAATTTAAAGCAGATCTATAAAATTTAGTTGATTTCAGGAGATCTTCTACAAATTCAGGGCAGATATAAAGGAATTCGAAAGAGTTCAAAAGAAATAATAGGATTTAGAACAAATTAGAAACAATCTAGAGGAGTTTAAAAAAATTTAAACAAATTAAGGCTAATTCAATTATATTCAAAAGAATTTAGAAGTATTTTCAGAATTTCAGAAGAACTTAAAGGGATTTCGAAGAATTTAAAGAAAATCAGGAGAATATACTAACAAAACAGGTTGAATTCTGAATAAATAAATTGAATAATTGAAAGTTTTTCACTGACTTCAGCAAAATTTGAGGGAATTGAGAAGGATTCAAGAAAATTTAAAAGAATTTAGTGAAATTGATAAAATGTCTGGATATAGGAAAAATGATTCAAGTTAATTAAAAAATACATGAATCCATACAAATGTTATTCAATGTAGATAAATTGGAATGAATAAAATTAGCGAACAAGATCTGATACAATTAATAAGAATTAAAGGTGAATTCAAATTTCTTTGAGTTAAATTAAAATAATGGAAAATTCAAAGAAGATACAATCAATTCAGTAAACTTTGAGAGAGCTTTGAAGAACTTAGAGTAAATTCAAAGGAATTAAAAAAAAATTGGAAAGGATTCAAAGGAATTCCTCATATTAAAAAATATTAGCAATTTGAATGAGGTCGATGAAATTTGAAATAATTTAAAATAATTTAGTAAATTTTATAGAAATTAAAAAAATATAAAGGAATTTAAAAAAAACTCTAAGGAATTCAAAAAAATTCAAAAAAATGCAGAATAATATAATAAAAACGCAAGTTGAATTCTAAATAAATGTATTGAAAAATTCAAAGTATTTTAAAAATTTTAGCAAAATTTGAGTGAACTGAAGAGGATTCAAGGAAATACAAGAGAATTCGGTGAAATTCATATCTAGATACATTAATAATTATTTAAGTTTTTAAAACAAAATATTCTAAATAAATGCAAATTTCATTGAATCCGGATTAATATAAAATAGATAGAATTTGGGAACAAGGATTTGATAAAATTTATTAGAATTCAAGGTGAACCTAAAATTTTTTAGTTTCATCTTAAAAGATCAAGAATTCAAAGAAAATGCATTGATTTTAACTTAGCTTTAAAGAATTTAAGTTGAATGTAAAAAAATTTAAAGAAAACCATAAGATTTAAAAAAATGTAAAACAATTTAAAGGACTTCGAAGGAAAGCATGAGATTAAAAAAAAAACTAAAAACAATTCAAAGGACTTCAAAGGAATTTCCAAGAATTTAGGAGAATTTAATGTAATTTAAAGGAATTTATAAAAGTTCAAGAAAATTCATAGAAACTTGAAGTATTACAGAAGAATTTGATGAAACTAAGGATAATACGATAACAATATTTTTTGAATTCTAATAAAATTAATTTTAAAGATCTAAAGTATTTAACTAATTTTAGCAATGTTAAAGTTAGTTGAGAGAAATTTAAAAGATGCAAGAGAACTCAATGAAATTCATATGAAGTTTAGATACGTTAATAATAATTGAAGTTTATAATGCAAAATACTTGAAGTCCATAAAAATTTTATAAAATACTGATAAATAGGAGAAAACAGAAATAGAGAACATAGATCTGATAAAATCAGTAAGAATTTGAGGTGGATTTTATATTTTCTAGGTCGCATAAAGAAAAATCAATTGAATTCAGTATACTTTGAGGGAGTTTCAAAGATTCAGGATAAATGCAAAGGAATTAAAAGAAATTCGAGAAAATTCAAAGGAATTTATGAGATTTAACAACAAATTGAAAACAATGTAAAGGATTTTAAAGGAATTTAGAATAATTTGAGATAATTCAAGGGAATTAAAAAAATTCCGAAGAATTCAAAGGAATTCAGAAGAATTAAAAGTAATTTAAAAGAATTTTAAGTAATTCAGAAGAATTTAAATTTTTTCAAAATAATTTAACGTACTACATAAAAGTTTAAAGTAAATCACAAGAATTCAATAAAATGTATAAAGCCTTTAGCTCTCAGTTTAAATTTATTTAAAAAAGTGACTAAAGCGATCCTTTTATTTTAAAAATTTAACAAAATTTTCTTTAAAAATTGAACAAAAGAGGTGCAGTACACCTACCAAAAAAGTTTCGTAGCCTATAAAGACGTACATTCAGTCAATGAAACCACACCTTTTCCATACTTTTCCACCTCTACTTACTCTAATTTTTCCTCAATTCCACTTATTACTTTCTTCTACACATTCTTATTTCTCCTATTTTCCCTCTTATCATTTTCCCTAACTTTCCCTAATACAACACCTATAATTTTCTATTACTCTTCTTTTCCTTATTTCCCCTACTTTCGTCTAATATTTTTCTCTTCACTTCCCCTATTGTCAAACAATGTACGACTGATGGGCACTCATCCGAATCTCAAAACAAGTCACGATCTTTTTCTGAAACTAAAAAGTTAAAAAAACTGATTTTCAGCTCTTATGAGTTTGGAAATAA
>JAUELO010192021.1:0-16341 GCA_032357855.1 Amphibolips quercusostensackenii | reverse complement strand
CAGGAGCTGGCGATTGATTTCACCCACAACTGTCAACAGGAGTTGATAAAGTCTAACCCAGGCGGTCAACAAGAGTTGGCCGTTGGCTCTTACAGAAGCTGGATGAATTACTGTCCAGAAAAAAGAGAAAACAGAAGGAGCAAAACAAAAGAAACGAACCGTACATCCTTTCATCTATTCACCCATGCACCCATCCATCTGATTACTCTCCAAGCACTCCTTAGATACTTTCTCCCTTCCATTAAAAAGAAAAAAATATCAACATTATGGAAAAGACATTAGGATGTATTACATTTTGCTTTTTCTCTAGTCATTGCTGGTAGAATTTGGTATGAGGACAAAAACTTTCTTTTTGAAATTCCCTGATTTTTTCTTGGCCAATTTTAGATTTTCTTTGACTGCAAATAGAACTTTTTATAAATATATTAAAACAATATTTCAGATACTATTTTAAAAATTTCTCCGTTTATATTTTGAACCAGAAAAATGACTTTTTTACCATAAAAGATGACTTTCTAGCAAAATTTGTATTAATTTTCAACAAAATTATTCAATGTTTAGCCTAAAAAAATGAGTTCTCCACAAAAAAATGTAATAATTTATATTTAGAAAGTAGTTTAAATTTTACTCACGCAGTTGAATTTTTAATCAAAAAAGATCAATTTGCAACAAAATAGTTTAACTGTTAACCATTAAAATGAATTTTTAACTGAAAATATAAATTTTCAACAACAAAAATATTTCTTAACAAAGCGGTTCAACCAAAATTTTTTAACAAACTATTTGAATCCTTCAACAAGGAAGATTAATTTTTAACCAAACAATTCCATTTTTATTCTTAAATGATAAAATTTCTACTAAAACATATGAATTTTCAAATTAAAAAATAAATTTTCAAAACATCGGTGGAATTTTTAACTAAAAAAGATCTTAGTTTGACTTTTAAACTTTCAAGTATAAGTTTTAAACAAGAATTAAGTTTTTTACAAAATGGTTAAATTTTTAGACAAAAGGGATGACCTGTTAACGAAACTGTTGCATTTTTAACCAACTCATTGCATTTTCATCCAAGCAAGATGTCATCTCTACTAAAATAGATCAATTTTTTAATTGAAATCATAGATTTAAAAAAAGTTAAATTTTCACCAAAAAAAATTGAGTTAATTCCTCAACACTAGAACATGAATTTTAAACAAGAAGTAAATTTTTTACGAAGATACTTAAATGGTGAAGAAAATAGTTGAATCTTTAAACAAACGGATGACTTTTTACTAAAATTGTTAAATTATAAACCAACTTATTTCATTTTTATTGGAAAAAGATGCTTTTTCTACTAAAATATATAAATTTTAAATTAAATAAGATATATTTTCAAAAAAGTACTTAAATTTTTATTTAAAAAAAAATTTTAGTTGATTTTTCAAAACCAAAATATAAACTTTAAATAAAGCTAAAAAAATTCTACAAAATAGTTTAATTTTTAACGAAACAGTTTAATTTTCAACCAAAGAAAAGTTCAGATTATATTTCAAAAAACAAAATATGTGTTTTTAATCAAAAGTAATTTTTCACAAAGATACTTGAATTTTTAACCTAAAAAAATATATTTGCTACCAAAAAGAATAATTATTTACCGAAATCGTTAAATTTCTAAATAAATAATGAAGTGTATAACTAAAAGGATAATCTTCAGGAGGAAGCAACTACAAAAAACAGAAATAAACAAGGAATAAAAGGCAAGTAAATTACTAACAAAACTATTATATTCAACAATTACACAAAACCCAAAAACAGATACAAAAAAATGTAGTAATTACATTCTTAATCAAACAGTTGAATTTCTAAACTAGAAAGACGCATTCTTTCAATAAATGTTAAATTTTCTACTAAGAAAGACGACCTTCCTACCATAAAAAATCAATTTTCAATAAAAAAGGGCCAATTTTTACCAAAAGAGGCGAATTTTTGACTAAAAAGATAGCTTTAATAAAATAGTTGCACTTTCAGCGAAATGATTAAACTTTCAAAAAAGAAGGTTAAAGTTTACCAAATGGCGAGATGTTCTACCTACAAATATGAATTTCTAATCAAGAAAAATAATTTTCACTAAAAGAAGAATTTGCAGAAAAATTCATAAATTTTCAACGAAATAGTCTATTTTTAACTTAAAAAGATAATTTTACAATCAAAAATGGGAACAAAAAGATTTTCAACAAGATTTCAACAAAATAGTTGAGTTTTCGAACAAAAAATTCAAATGTTTTAGAAAAAAGTTGACTTTTAAGACGTTGAAGAAGAATTTTCCATAAGTAAGTTCGAACGAATCTTAAACCAGTAAAAAATGATTTAAAAATATCCCAGGAATCTTAAGAAAATATTTTTTAATGCTTGAAATCATTAAAGACTATTAGAAAGCCTCTTTTGTCAAAATGTTTAAAAACCTTTATTCTACTAAAAATTTTTGGAAATCTTTTCAAGATTTAACTCATTCTTGAATCTTTTTAAAACTCTTAAAACTTCTAAATATCTTTTAAAGTATTTTAATATCACCCTAAACACTTTTGAAATTATGCAAAATTGAAAAAAATTGTTTTAAAACCATCAAAATTCTTTTAACACCTATTTCAAATTATTTAACATTGAAAATTTATCTCTTGAAATGAAACATCAGTTATTTTTTATTTTTTTAGAAATCCTTCTGTCGTTAGTCAGATTGTTATCGTAGCGCTATTAGAAAAAATCGCTTAATGTTCCCCAAAGCTTATTTAGTTGTTTGATTAATTAAAAAAATATAAGTATAATTATCTTTGAGTGACAAGGTTATCTATTGCCTACGTGATTTCGACTACAGGGTCCATTAAATGATCAAAAATACTGAGCACCAGTTACACTTTTTTAAATTCTTTATTGACGCAGTAACCAGTTTTTTCACTTATTTTCGAAAATGGGCATTCTATATTCTCTGGTCTTTACCTTGATAGCGATCCTTTATTCTATTGGTGAATATAATGCTTTAATAATATATCTAACATTTTAAAAACCTTTTTAGGTTTTTTGCAGATGAATTCGTTCTGGGCGAATTTAAAAAAATGTCTGTGTTATAAAAAATGGAATTAAAAAAATATTTTTTATTGATATGCAATTTATCGGTGAGTTAAAGTGCAAATAGACATGTTTCCGTTTTAGTCCGAATCATGCTTACATTAAAAAATCAATCAATGGGTAGCAAGGTAATATAAATATTTTCACCTAGGTGGCATGCTGCCATAAGGACCAAACACACAAAATTTTTAAAAATTATATTTTTAGCTCAGAAAATAAATAATAAATTTAAAACAAATACTGAAAAATAGATTCATTTATAATATTATTTTTAAGTTCTGTTTTAAGGACCTGTTCTGTAATAAAGGCCTAAAAAAAATTTTCACATTTTTTTATTTATTATTTTATTTATTATGACCTGCCTGATAATTTTTTTTTCAATTTGTCAACCTAATAGATAAAATTCGGATTTTGCTTTGTTTTTGAATTACGAATTAAACTTTTCATCGTTGTCGAAAGTTGAAAGAATGTGCGCCTGGAGCGAAAACAAGATTTCTTCCTACATGTTCTTTAAACGAAATAACAAGTGCCAATCAAAGTTGAAATTTTTGTTGTGCTGCTTCTAAAATTTTGTTTGGATTCATACTTTTTCCAGTAATTAGTCATTGCTAAACCAATAATGTATTAAAATTAAAATATACGTTTTTCAGCTATTCCTAAAAAAATTTTAATCAATTTTTCAGGTTACATAGATCAGGATGTGAAATTTTTATGTCTGCAAGTTAGATCAAAGCTCACCTGCATGTTTTTTCTTAAGACTTTTTTATCGAGAATAGCTGAGAAGCGCATCGTATCACTTCAGCGCATTACTAGTTTGGTTAAGTCCTATTACTGAGAGAAGCATAAATTCAAACAGTATTTCGAAAGGAGTAGGTTTCCGTTGTTAGTTCGCATAAAGTTTTTCTCTTCAAACAGCAAAAATGAACTATGTAACTGTAAGATCATTCCTTCAAAATTTCATAAGTCGCGTGGTTATCTTTTCAGTATATCATATCAGGTTAAATTATCATTGCAAAAAAATTTTAATATAAGCAACTACTGTCATTCTTCTCAAGGTATCCTCTTAGATATATAAATACTGCATGACGGCTGCGTAACGTTTTTTCTGTTTTCCCGAAATGACGCTTTATTTATGTATAAAAGCGCATTAAATTGTGTAAAAAAAAATACTAAGCAAAACTTTTCGAGGATCCTTCCCGAATAATGTTACTTGTTTATTGCTATTTTAGCTTCCGACAAATTTCCCACGGCAATCTTTTCTCAATGTACACAACCTTTTCTCACAATTTTTCCATAAGCAGTATATCATAATAAGCTTAAAAAAATTAATCGTAGCTGTTTCTTCTTGCAGATTTGAGTTTGCAGTTCGATTGTCTACCCAATGGTGCCCCTATTCCTGGCGTTCCTCGTGGCGTCTCATCTTCTTCTTCTTCTTCTTCTTCTTCTGACGTACGAAATTCTCTTGGCTGGTGTCTTCCTTCTGTCAAACCTCATTTTCAGAGCAGGTCTCGTTCTTCTTCGGAACGGCCTCATCGTAGCAGGTCCAGATCTTCTACCAGGCGCATAGCTCCACAAACCACGTTTCCTTTTTGTAACATACTTGGATACGCACTTGACCAAATTGAATTTATTCGACTGATCCCCGATACAAAACCGATCCGACAATTTCAACTTCAGAGATACACTTTTCCTGTAAATAAACCAATTGAAATACTTGAAGGACAGAATCTCTATAGGCCCATGCCAACCCAAGAACAAATTGTATTATCAACATTTAATGGTGACATCTTTGCAATATTAAAAGGTTGTGATTATCTTGCTGGTTTTTATACACATATTCATCGAACTAGACATAAAGGACGGGCGAAGATAAACATAGAAAGTTCCAAGATTACTGCATTGACCAAAGATGAAATCAGGGAAGTTCCAGTAGGTAGCAATCGCCCAATCACAATGTATTTTAAAGTACAGCATGTACACAACATAACTAATTCAATTATAAAAAAATAAAAAGTAAAATTTTTTGTGATCCATTCTCGTCTGAGCATTTCACAAGAAACTTGTAACTTCCAATAGTAATAATAAAACGTCCATGTACTACGGTTCCCAAAGCTTTACTATGACGTTAATGCCCCACCTAGTTTTTATAAAAAAAAAAAAAAAAAAAGAAAGATCCGTTACATTTTATCAGTGAAAGCTCTCATTATGAAAGTTGCTATAGTTTCATTATAATTTACCTATAATAACTAGAGGGGCTTGTATTGAAAAGTATTTAAAAATTTGCCGTTCAGTAGTAACGTGACAAATATTGAATGCTTTGCGATACTGTTTTTTTCCTCGAATTTTGAAGATGCATAGCAGTAGAAGTTATCTCTTAAGCTGAATCTCTTTATATACTTAGTAGCGACAATATTTTTTTGAATGCTTTTGGATACCCAAAATTGACTATGACACATAAATTTTTTGATTCCTTTTAAATTTGCATGAATTCAGTCTTCTTTTTTCATATTTTTTGAATAATAATGGAGTTAAAAGCATTTTTTTTTAAATAGTAATTTTATGTTATGGGAATTGTTTTCTACACAGGTAGCTGTGATGAAAACTAATTTTTCCTTTATTATAATTCTATGTATTTTAATTATTTACATCTGAATAAATCGAGGGTTTTTTGATGAGGTAGTGTATAATTATTCACAATCTTACGAGATTTTGCAAATTTTACGCTTTTGAAGAACTTTCTAATGTGCTGAACGAAAATGGTGTTTTAATTTATTTTAGGTTACATTTGACAGCTCCATTTGGCTTTAAAAGAGATTGAAATTTAAATATTTTTGATACCTAATCGGTAATGCAAAAAATAATGAAAAAGATGAATTAATTATCACAAAATATGAATTTAAAATCCAAAAGGAAAAATTTGCAATGAATAAGTTAAATTTTTCATCAAAAAAGATAACTTTAACGAAATTGTTGAAGTTTCAATAAAATAATTTAAATTTTAACAAAAAAAGAGCATATTTTACCGAGAAGATGAATTTTTAATCTACAAAGATATATTTTTAATCAATTAAAACAACTTTTTACCAAAAAACGAGTTTTCAAAAAAACAAATGAATTTCCAACCAAATATTCTAATTTTCAACTGAACAAGATAAGCGTTCAAACAAGAATGAAATAGCTAAAGTTTTTGTTTAAAAATTGAATCACAAAGTTAATTTTTGATAAAAATAAATTCATTTTCAACAAAAAATTTATTTCACAACAAAATAGTGAAATTTTTTAAAAAAGAAAGATGAATCTTTGAAAAAAATGAATTTTTCAGAAATCAGTTTAACTTCAAACGAAGTGATTTATTTTTTAACCAAAACAACAGAATTGTCAACGAAATATGTGATAGTTAAGATTTCAGCATTAAGAGATTTCAATTCTAAATCAGAAACCGCAAAAGTCAACGTGAAAAGAGGAATTTGCAACAAAATGCCTGAATTATCAACCAAATAAATTAATTCTCAACGAATACAAACTAATTTTTTACAAACAACTTTAAATCTTAACCCAGTAGTTGAATTGTTGACTAAAAACACCTCTTTTTAACAAAATAATTGCATTTTTGATAAAATAATTTATCTTCCAACTAAATGAAAGAAATGTAATATTTTCCCAGGAATTTTGAGAATATTTTTTCATTGTTTTGATAACATTCAAAATTCTTGAACGAACCCTCTATCCAAAATCTTTAAAAATTGATTAAAAATTTTTTTTTATTTCCAAAAATTTAAATTGTTTTTGCACAGCTTTTATAATTCAAAATGGCTGATCCAATATGACAGACGACAAACTTAAAAAATGTATAAATGATTGTGAAAATCTGTATCTGTGGTATTTTTGGCTTTCTGATGACGAATCTTTAGTCAGATTTTTAAAATTTGAAATAGCCGATCCAATATCTTGGACGAGAAACATAGTAAAATCACCAATAATTCTAAAAATCAGTACTTATGGAGAATTTGGTGCTCTGAATCTGAATCTTAGGCCATATTTTTATTATTTAAAATGGCCGATCAAATATAGCGGACAAAAAATTGCAAAATTCCAAACTTATACTCTGCAATTTGTCATCACCTATTGAGTGATCAAAAAACCCTGGTTAATGATTTTCACAAACATATATATATATATATATATATATATTTATTTATTTATTTATTTATTTATTTATTTATTCATTTATGTATCAAGTTTTTCGTACACATGGATCAGCATTTTGAATTTTAAAAATGTAACTTAACCATCGGAATCAGAGCCTAAAAAATACCAAGGTACTGATTTTTACTAAAATGTATACATTTTTTAAGTTTTTAGTCGACCATATTAAATCAGCCATTTTAATTTTAAAATGTGGAGTTAAGATTCGCGATCAGCGACCCAAAATTTTTTTGTATGCATACACTTTTTGATAAAAATTCAACTTATTGTGTTCAAAATTTAATTGTCTTCTAAAGAATTATTAACATAAAATAAATAGTTATAATTTTTTTTTAATTTGACTACTTAGTTGAAATGCATCTCTGTACACTTGAAAATTTGACTATTTAGATAACGCCCTTATTCATAGATAAGTAACTTTTCGCATGGGGGGGGGGCAGAACTACGTTCGTTAACGAGGGGAAAGCAGTGGACCCCAAAAATAACCCAAAATCATTAACGCAGTTAAGGGACGGTTTATGGATGATCACAAGAATCGAGAAGCTTAGTTTTAATTTTGATATTTGAAAAAAATTATATGCTCACAGCGATAATAGGTTGTGAAACCCGATTATTTTCAACATTTTATATTATGAAATGGAATTGAAATTAAATTAAATCAGATGAAAAGCCAGAAATTTTATGTCAAGATTAGTGCGACTCAAGTCATGATTACATAACAGTTTACTCTGTGTAATGTTTATTTTATTTTGTAGCAATAATTATGCGCTTTACGCAACGCCAATAGACTGAACAGTGAGACAAATATAGTATTTGCTGTTCAAGCTATTGCAGTCTGAAATTCTTAACAAATTTGGAAGTTTCTATTTTTAAGAAATTATCCGAATTAGATTTCTAAAATAACATTCAAAAAGTTTTCATAATTTCATTATAAAATAATTTCTTCTAAAAATAATTTTACAAAAAAAATTTTATGATTTTTTAATTGTTTAAAGAAATTATAATCTAGACAGATATAAGGTTTGATGAACAAATCTGTTGTTGTGATATTCATTCAAACTGTAAGCATATGTTTAAATAACTTGCCACACAATGAAAATCGTGTTTAATCAAAGTATCTCTGTTGATCTAAATTCATCTTTACCGAGGCTTTGACTGTTCAAAACATCTGTTCAAATATCTGAGTTACGGTGAAACTGATAACGCCATTTAATTCTACGCAAAAAATTACATAGGATCCATGTACCAATATCTATACCACCTGGGCTATTCATAAAGATATAAGGTTCGTTTATAGAAAAGCAATAACAATAAGCTTTACGCTCAAGCCTATCAGCGAGCTCCGCGTAGACGAGAAATTCTATCAAGTATGAGATAATAGCTAGTATATAGACAATTAAAAAATATTGTAGATCCACTTAGTTACAATTCGAGAAATTCTTTAAAAATTGTTTTTTAGAGTGTGCATTGAAATGAAGCTTTTTGTCTTAATGCTGTTCTTCACGTTGGTGGTGTTTTTTGAATCTGCTCGTAAGTACAATACAGCATAATAGTAAATCAATCATATACTAAAAGATCTTCAGGCTTAATTATTTATTTAACAAATGAAGAGTAATGTTTATAGTAGTAGTATAATTTTTTATTAAACAAATTTTAATCTAAGCATTTTAAGTTCACTTTTACAACTATTTCTGATAGGGCTTGGAAAAATTGTTCGCTGATTTCCCATAAAAATATTACCATCGCATAAGGTTTCAAGACGAAGTCAGTTCGAACAAAGAAGATCCAGGCGCCTCAACTGAGGACCTTAGACGCCCTGGAAATTCGTTTCGTTCACTTTGTTTTGTTTACAAATTCTAAGCCATCATTAATCCTAATATCAACTATATATTTCCAAATTTTTTCTCACTTTGAAACAATGGAAATACAATCGAATATAAGTAAGATATATGCTTGATATTATTAATTATTTTTTAATTCTAAAGAATTACACACTTTATATATGACAAATAGGTACAATTTTCGGTGAATTAAAACATGATTAACGAGGGTATCTTTATTCCGATTATCGGATTTGGGGCTTGTTGAAAAACTTAATTAACAAAAAATCCCTATATTTCTTTTTACAGAATCAATAAATCCATCACCACCAAGGGCACAGCCTAGATCAGTGCAAGGTAATTTAAAAACTAAAATACAATCTAAAAAAAAATTTTTTTTAATCTTTTTAAATCTCTTAGTTTTTTTCTGATGTAGAGAGCTATATGTACGGATCAAGAGGTATTCAATGAAATAATGTTTGCTCAAAGTGCAAGAAATTAATTCTAACTATCTAACATTCTGTTGCTATTTTAATAAACAGTTTAGGTAGTTTTCCTTGTTTTTTTCCAGCCGAAGGATTAGTGTCCTCGACTAGCTGATTCGTGCGATCACCCCAATCATTCGGTAGCTCACGCGAACGAGCCAGCGCACAAAGTAGTGGGGTAACAAACTGACTCATTATGGTGACCACCTGACTAATTGAAGTGCCCGACTGAATGCTTGGGGTGCTTGCACGACTAATTTTTCTCGTTAGACGAACTCAAATCAATAAACAGTCCTATATACGTGAATGATCACAGTTCAAAACAGTCCTAAAGCACTACATTTGCACTATTAAGTTTCAAATCATGTGATTTACCTATAATAGTAAAATGCTCTGTTAATATAAATAGGAGAGAGTTGGCAATTAGTGCGCACCCAAGCAATTTTGTGTGGAAAAACTAAATATTATGGTTTGCGTTGTGATACGGCTTTCAAGAGCAAAGACAATTCTTATCGCTAATTAACTCGAAACTTGAACAATGCATCCTCATGACTTTGTTCAATAAAAATAAAATGATTAAAGTTATAGCATTTTCGAAATAAAAAAAAAACGAAAATAAAAATTTTAAACCAAACAACGCACGATATGAAAAAAAGTCGAGAAAAGAAAAACATTGCTTTTTGGAAGCCCTACAAAATCATCATAACAACTTTTAGATTAAAAACGTAATTTATGTTTTATTTACTTAAAAAACAACATTAATAATAATGAAATTAAATTTGTGGTCAAACGAGACAAGCTACGAAAAAAATAATAATACAAAAGTTGGTCACCCAAAAGAGAGCTACAAATTTGTTATCAATCATTTGTTGATAGGATGCGCAGTTTCTATTTTATAAGTAAAAAACAACATTAAGAATTAAAAAAAAAATTTGGACAAACTACACAAGCACACATTCTCATTACGTATCTCGTTCTTTGCACTCAGTTTTGTCCGAAATAGGAACTTTTCTACATTATATTCAACACTATTATATCAAATGTATATTACATTTATTTATGTACCTCGGTCTGTGATTGCTTATTCCCTTATTGCAAAATAAAGTACAAATTTTAGTTATCATGATTACTTTATTATTTGTTTCTTATTTTGAATTAAATTTTATTCTCAGCTACCCTGAGAAATGTATCATTTCAATCCATTTATATTATTACAATTCATAATATGCATTGATATTGAAACATACGTATTTTTATTGTCTTGTTTTTATAATTAAGAAAAATTGCGCATCCTTTTTTCGTCATTTTTCCATAAATGAAATTTGTTAATTTTCAAAGTTATTTTTTACGATTTAAGCTAAAAACACGCTTACTAGCGTAAAGTGGTTCTAAGTGAATTTGTAGATATAATTCGGGCAAAAAATGTTGTTAAATAAAATTTTATAGTTTTAATTGAACAAATTTGTCTTTTCATTCTATTTCGTCTCTTCTGCGTTTTTACAAAAATTTAATTTAATTATTAATTTTAATCTTATTTTTTACGATTATAAGAAAATCGACTGGTCCTGCCTAAAAATGATTATTAAAAAAGGTTTAGATCCTTTTTGGGTAAAAAACTGTTGTCAATTTGTTTTCGTATCTTGTGTGACTTGTGTCGTCTTTCAAAAAATTTAATTTGTTTATTTTTATGTTATATTTTACGATAAAAACCAAAACTACGCGTCCTATCAAAGAATTATTAATGACAAATTTTTATCTTATTTTTGGATGAGTAACTTTCTTTTTTAAATTTCTTTTATAGCTTGTGTCGTTTGTTCAAAAATTTTATTTTCAATTTTATTTTTTCACATTAAAACCTAAACTACGCGTTCCATCAAAAAATAATTAATAACAAATTTGTAGCTCTTTTTTTGTGAAAACAACTTTTTTAAATATTTTTTTTCGTAGCTTGTGTCGTTTGCCCAAAATTTAATTTTTTTATTTTTAATTTTGTTTTTACCACTTAAACAAAAGCCGCACATTGTATCGAAAAATAATGTATAAAAAATTTTAGCGCTATTTTAGGTGAACAACTTTTGTCTTATTACTTTTTTTCGTAGCTTATGTCGTTTGTCCAAATTTTTAAAAATGTTTTTGCAAATAAAACAAAAACTACGTGTCCTATAAAAAATAATGAATAACAAAATTGTAGATCGTTTTTCGATGCACAATTTTTGCCAATTGAACTTTTTTCGTGTTTGCATATTTTGACCTCAAAAGAGAATTTCTTATTTTTTTTGTGTGCTAAAAATTTAAATTAATAATTTTTTTTAACTAAAAGTTGTTATGATAATCTCGTAGGGCTTCCAAAGAGCAATGTTTTTCTTCTTTTGACTTTTGTTCATATCGTAAGTTGTTTGGCTTAGAATGCTATAACTTTGATAATTTTTTTTTCATCGAAGAAAACCATAAGGATAAATTGTTCGAATATCGATTTAATTAGCGATAGGAATCGTTTTTGCTCTTAAAAGCCGTAACGCAATTAACGAAAAACATAATATTTAATTTCTCTACACAAAATTGCTTGTGTGCGCACTAATTGCCAACTCTCTCCTATTTATATTAAGAGAGCATTTTACTATTATAGGTAAATCACATGATTTGAAATTCAAGCGTGTTTTGAACTGTGATCATTCACGTATATAGGACTGTTAATTGATTCTAGTTCGTCTAACGACATGAATCAGCCGGGAAAGCACACTCAACCTTTGGGTGAAAAAAAAGGAAAGCCATTCGAACTGTTAGGATGCAAACTCCAACTACACAGGTATTCTTCGCTCAGTGTATGACCAACAAAGAAGAAAAGTATTTTTCAACTTTTGACTTGACAATGACATTCACCAGTATTATTCCCATAGCAATAAAAAAAAGAATGTAAAAACTTTGCATTATTACAAACACCTGTGATTTTTTAAAATTTTTACCTTCGACATGAATTTTTATTCATTCTGGAAAATTTATTGCTAATAAATCCATAACTAACTAAGATATCCAATACAAGTCCAAAAAAGTTATATTCCATGTAACTAACATTTTTGTTCTTGCACTTGAAAGAAATAGACAAGCATGAATTTTTATGTGCTATGTCGCTCATACTATCATTACCAAAATTAGAAAAAATGTATGCCAATATATGAATCTTATTCAAAGTTACATATGGCTCGCAAGTTTCAGCATTCCTAGGGCGCACGACTTATGGTTCCCGTGCTTCCCACTCAATTTTTTCCAAAATGCGAACTTTTCTACATTATGTTCAACACTATTATATCAAATGTATATTACATTTATTCATGTACATCGGCATGAGATTGCTCATTCAGATATTGCAAAATAAAGTACAAATTTTATTTATCATAATAACTTTAATATTTATTTCTTATTTTGCATAAAATTTTATTCTCAGTTATCCTGAAAAATGTATCATTTCAATACATTCATATTATTTTAATTTATAATATGCATTTGTATTGAAATACACCAAAAACTCGGTTTAAGAACAGTTTCGGGTTTTGCCTACAAATAATCTTTATACTAAATCGGGTTTCTCTAAACGTAAACATTTAGGGTTGTATCAACCATTTCTGTTGTATTTTTCTCCGTAATAAATTTTTTTTTTCAATTTTATCCATTTTGCGTTCTAATACATATAATACTTTAAACTTGATGAAAAACTACAATGTCAGCAATCTGCTGCACGCGAAAATAATGTTATTGAAGTGAAACTGCTTTTGGGACGGGAGTGAATGGAAAAAAAACGAGCGATCGAGCGACCGCACGACCGGGCAGAGTCTGGATCAAAAAATCTCTCTCTCTCTCTCTCTCTTACTTTTCTCCTTTCTCTTTTCCCTTTCTCCTTTCTCTTTTCCCTTTTTAACAAAGGAAAAGGGGAATAGAGGAGAGGAATAGAGAAAATGGAAAGGGGAAGAGGAAAAGTGAAAGGGGAAGTGGAAAGGGGAAAAGGTATAGTGGAAATAGACAGCAGAATAGGAAAGGAGAAGGGGAAAAGGGAAAGGGGAAAAAGGGAGAAGAGAAAGGAATAAGTAAGCGGTCACAGAGTCTCCAGAACGTGGGATTTTTCGGCCCCCACCACTTTTCCATCTAGGAGAAAACATGCCAGCCGAAATGCACGAGGACGAACCCGAGCTCTCCCGACTCCACGATTCCTTTTTTGTCATTCTCTGGCTTTTGGCTATACATATTCGAGGTAATTTTTGTTTCGTGCAAGTAAAAGCTGTACTCTACTAATCAAAGTGTCCGGTGGACCGGGAGATGACCGGCAAAAACCGGGAAATGACAGTAAATATATTTTTTGACCACGAATTTTACAAATATTTAGAAAAAAAATCTGCCCAGCTTTGATTTAAACCGTTTGTTTATGTAATTAGTTAAATTTTTATCATTTTAAATTATCAAATCATTCAGTTTAGAATACGTAAATCGAAAATCTTTCACTGTAAAAATGTCCCATTTCAGATTTAGATTTTTAAGCCTACATTTTAATTTAGAGAATTTTAAAATGCAGTTCTTAAGTCTTAAACAATTGAAACTTAAAAGCGTTCGAAATCGAAGATTTTTAATTAAAAAACATTTTTAGTTAATCAACTGCGAATGCAAATTAATTAATGATTTTTAAAATTGAACTGTACTTTAAGATCTTATTAAATAAAAATATGTTAGCGCCCGATTAAAACTTTATATAATATTTTCAAATTCAAAATAATTTAAAAATAATATATTAGTAATTAAATGCTTTCAATTAATTCCAAACACTGATTCAGTGTAAAATATTTCATATTTAAACCAATCAATTTGACATTTTTTAATCAAGAAAAAGAACAATTAATTAATATTCAGAAATATCTAACTAATTTTAATTTTTCAATTCAGAGGTTTTATTCTGAAGTGAAATAATTAAATTTGGATACATAAATTAACAATTGAACACCTATTATTCTTCAAAAAGTTCAAGTAAGTTGAAGAGATATTAAGAAGTTTAAAAAAATCCACAATTGATTTAAAATTTGAAATGATTTGAAATAATTTAAACGAAGTGCCTACGCGTACCGGCAAATACCGGCTATTCGTACTGAAATATAGGTTCGAATTGCCCACGGCTTAATTTAAAACAATGTATAGATTTCTGCCAAATTGCGCCCGAAAAATGTAGAAGCTTTTTAAGAATTGTAAAAGGCTTTAGAAGAATAAAAAACATTTCCTTAAGATTCCTAGGAAAAAGTGAAAACGATTTTTTATTCTGGGAAAAAAAAATAATTTAAGATAATATTAAAAGAGGTTTAGAAATATTTACAAAAATATCAAAAACAAATGTTGAATATTTATTTTTATAATTTTGCAGGATTTTCAAAAAATTGTAGGAAAAAATTTAGGTCAAGTTTTAGGAAAAATCCCAATCATCTTGAAAAATGCTTACAAGTTCAGAAAAAATTTCAAAAATAATTTAAAATTCGAAAAAATGTAAAACAACGTGTAGATTTTTTAAGATTTTAAACTAAAATTTTGAAGTATTTGAAAGATTTTTAAACTATCTGCTAACAAAGATTTATATTTTTGAAACTGAATCTGAATCTTTGAGCTCTACAATTTATAAGAAATTTTAATTTCACAGTCTGCATTTAATTTAAAATTGCTTACTTGAAAAGTGTTAGTAGCTTTCGCTTTATACGTGTAGATTATTGAGCATTTAAATACATTTTTTGATTTAAAAACTTCTAAGCTTCAATTTTAAAAGTTTGAAATTCAAGAGAGTTCCTCTTTGAGTGCAACTTTAATTATAAATAAAATTATGAATTATACATCATGTATTATATATAATTATATATATAATTTATAAATTATGAATAACATTCTAATTTTCAGCTTAGCTTTTATTAATTCAAATGGAAAATTTTTTTGCTTTAGAATTCGAATTTTTAAATTTCATCGATCGAATTTTTCATTATATTAAAATAAATAAAGGGTAAAAGTTTTTTGAAAATCAAGTAACATAAATTGATTAATCACTTGAAGCTTATGGTATAAGTAAATATTGTATATAATTTGTATGAAAAGGTTCATTTTTATTTAAAATACCCCTAGTCTAATGATATAATTGAAGTTTTTAAATTATAATACATGTAAATATGTTTAAGTTTTTTCTGAAAATAGTATAAATGGTTTCTAATAAAGCAAAATTTTAGGTATGGAAGAGAAATTGAAAAGAAATGTAAAGTAAAAATGATTTGAATGTTTGAATGCAAATTAGAGTTTGAAGCTTTTTATGTTATTAATAGACTAATTTATTATTGGCTGATTAATGCCTTTTAATAATATTGACTTACATAAAAATTGAATTTTAATTTTTCTCTATCAAGTAACATAAACTGATTGTTTATTTGAAAGTTATGTAATTGAATATTGGCTATAATTAAAACTAGCATTGTTTGTATTATAAAAGCTTATTTATGCTTAAAATACCTTTATTTTAATTATAGAACCTTTGTAAATTAATTATATGTAGACATATTTTAATTTTTCATGAAATCATTTAAAAAGGTTAATTCAAATTTTCAGAAAAACACGAGGTGAAAATTATATAAATGTTTTAATGAAAGTAATTGCTTATTGATTTTTATGTTGGACATTGATTAATCAATTAAAGGCCGTTTAATTTTTTTTACAATATTAAATTA
>JAUELO010191564.1:0-16350 GCA_032357855.1 Amphibolips quercusostensackenii | reverse complement strand
AACAGTTCCTGAACATTTCAGACTCGAATATAAAAGGAAAAATCATATTTAAGCGATTTAGTTTATATAATTAAGAAATTCGCAGCTTGGAGGATTAGGACCCTCAGAGACTGCTCCTGACAGTGCTGACTAGGGTGGTCCACACATTTTTTTCAAATTTTTATGCATATCTCGCAGAAATTTTGTCTAATCTACACGAAAATAAATCCTTTTTTTTTAAATAATATTTAGAGTTGGCGCAAGTATCAAGAAGTTTAACACGTATTTCACATAAGAGAAAAAATACGTTTTTGTAATTTTATACAAAACCCTCAATATTAGCTAAATCGAGTTAAAACTCAACATTTCTCTTCACAATAAGCCATAGAATGAGTGTAAAATGTTATCTCTATTAGTCTCTTTTCCAGAATCCCAAAAATCCCCATTAATGAAAAAATAGGTTTTACTAGTTTTTGGCGCTGAATATGATTTTTTCGCTCTTTAAAAAAAAAAAATTTTGTGGTTCTTCAAATACAACTTTATATTGATAACTGAATATTTAAGTAAATTGTTTAAAGAATTTATTATTGTTTTCAGCAATTTTCTTTCAGAATAGAGTTAGAAAGTCGCGGTTTTTTAAAAAAAATTTACTTTTTGTTCAATTTTCAATAAGAGCGAGGTAATACTTAATTGATGTTGACAAAAGTAACTGTTGGAACAATTTGTTATTATCATTGTTAATAATATTCTCTTAGAATAATGATACATTATTGCAGTTTTACAAAAATTTTTCCACTTTTTGTCCAATTTTCAATTAGAGTTTTATTGTTAATAATATTCTCTTTGCGTAGTGATAGAGAGTTGCGCTTTTTTGTGGAATTTTTAACTATTTGTCTCTTTTTCACCTGGAGTGACTTGATAATTAATTAATTTTGCACAAGTAATCGTTTAAACAAATTATTATTGTTTATAACTATCTGATCTTAGATAAGTGCTAAAAAGTTGCGGTTCTTTCTGAACTCTAAACTTTTTGTCCACTTTTTACTTAGTGAGGTAATGATCAAAACAAGTTAACAAACACGCTTATTCAAACAATTTATTATCTTTTAGTACTATCTTCTCTTAGAGTGATGCTAGAAAGTTGCCTTTTTCTTACTTTTTTGTTATAAACAAATAAGAAGTGAACCTCAACTAGAATCATTTTTTAAATAGTATTGTTTTAGGTGAATTATTTTTGCTCTTTTCCCAATGCTTAAAAAAATTAATTAAAACAAAAATGCTATGATATACAAGAGATAAAAACGAAGAATTAAATAATTAGAAGTAGGTGAGACGACTAGGTCTGTAAATGACTTGTAAAAGTTTTGTTTTAAATTACAACAAGAAATTTATTGAAAAGCGTAAAGAAAAATTTGGAACTGCAAATATTTTGATATCAGTCCTCCCTTTCTTTCGTGTAAACAACAATTATTTGTTAAAACAATTGTTTTGCTAAATTGAATTAACTATTAGGTAACTCCAAGTAAAAAGAGACAGTTCAAAATTTCAGAAAAAAACCACAACTTTCTATCATTAAGCAAGTAAAATATTATTAACACTAATAATAAATTGTTTAAACAATTATTTTTGTTAGAACGAATCAATTAATACTTCAGTCTAAGTGAAAACCAGACAAATAGTTAAAAAATTTAAAAAAAACCGCAACTTTCTATCATTATTCAAATTAAATATTTTCGAGAATAATAATAAATTGTTTAAGCGATTAATTTTTTAACTTCAGTTAATTATTAACCTGACTCTAAATAAAAATTTGACAAAAAGTAAAAACATTTTTGAAAAAATCTGCAATTTGCTAGCATTATTTTAAGAGAATATCATTAACAATAATAGCTGAAAACAGTGATAAATTGTTTCAACAATTTATTTAAACATTGAGTTATAAGTATAAGGTTGTATTTAATGTATCAGAAACAATTTGCATTAAAAAAAGCGCAAATAAATCATAAATAGTGAAAAAAACTCGGAAAACCCATTTTTTCACTTATGGGGTTTTTTGGGACCCTATAAAACAGACTTATGGGGTTAATATTTGAAAAGTAATAGTTTATTCGCATTCTGTGAGTAATTGTAAAGAGAAATGGAAAATTTCGAACTTGATTCACTTAATATTGAGAATTCTGAATAAAGTTTACAAAAACGTCTTTTTTTCTTATAGGAAATACGTGTTAAAATTCACGGGGCTTGCGCCACCTCTAAATATATATTTTTTTTTCCAAAAAAAAATGGGTTTATTTTTGTCTGGATTCGAACAAATTTCCGGACGTTTTGCATAAAAATTCGAAAAAAAATTTTTTGGACCACTCTAGTGTCGGTAATATCCCTGTTTGCCCTATTAACAATTTTTAAACTCTAAAAAAATGTACTTTACTTCATATTTGTGTTTTCCTAGGGTAGAGACAGAGACAGAGATGGTGATGAAAGAGGGAGAGAATTCCAAAGAATTTAGGATAAATTAATCAGAATTGAGGGTGAATTTAAAATAAATTTAAATGAATTACAAAAAATTATTTCAAAATCTCTTCAATTATTTCTAAACCTACGAAATCTCTCACTTCATGGCAATAAACTCTTTAAAATCCATTGAAATATTATAAATTCCCTTTAAATTTAATTAATCTTTGGCAACACCTTAAAATCACATAAAGAATCTTTGGAATCCTACGAAGTTCCTCAATTCTTGTAAATAAATTCTTTGAAATCCACTGAAATATTATAAAATTTTGTGAAATAACATAAAATTATAATATGATGATATATGATACCCTAAAATATTTTAAATCCTTCAAAATTTTATAAAATTCTTCGACGTTTATTAAATCTGTTAAAATTCCTTGAAATCTTTTTAAATCGCTTGAAAACTTCTGAAGCTAATTTGAAAATACCCAAAAATCTTTCAAATCCTTTGAAATACCTTGAAATTTCAAAAGTTTCACGATAATAAAATAATTTTTTTTAATTGAAAAAAAAATTGACTAAAGTGATCTGTTCATTTTTAAATGTGACTATAGTAACTTCATCCTAAAAAGTGAGTAAGAAGTGATTTGAAAAAAGTGACTGCGTGGATTATATTATAATGTCTTTTTCTGACCAATAAAATTCCCTAATTTTTAGCCTAATTTTCAGATTTTCCCTGATCTGCGACCTCTCATTTTTTCCTCTCATTTTTTTTATCTTTATCCTCTGAATTTTGACATCTGATTTCTGATTAACAACATTTTATCTTTGATCTTTGACCTCTGACCATTAATTTTTTACCTTCACTAGTTTTGACTCACTATAACTTAATTCAAAACAATTCTAAATTATTAATGATTATGATTAAGTCCTTCGCATAAGTATAAATGATTCTTATGATGCAGTAAATTTTAAATGATAGTGTTTTGGTGGAGATGACGTATATTTACAAGTTTTGCAATTTTTTAATTTTTAATTTAATACGCAAATTTCTGTTGATTTTACAGATTCAAGTTCATCGGTCGGGCGTAAAAGAGTTGAAAAAACAAGCTGACTTCTGGTACAGAATCAAATCTTATTAATCAACCTCCTGGCCTTTAAAATAAAAAAGAATCGAAACCGAGGAGGAAAAAGTTGCCTAAGACAAGCCACCTTCCATATTTGCCGAAAATGTTCGATTTCAAGGAACTTCAGAAGCAAAAGCGATTATTGACATCATATCTTGATGTTTGTTTTACAAAGTTCATTCGCTTCAAAGTTTAAAAATGGTTAAAAGGCAATCAACTTCAATGTTGAAGAATATGTATTTGTCCCGTCTTAGGCAACCCGATATCCTAAAACGGTCCCCTTTTTAACATCAAAAAAGCTATGTACTTAAACACTAGATATTTATAAATTTTATTTGGAGCGTACTGCTTAAACATATTCTTTACATTTATAACATATTAGTTATGCAAAATACATTATAAAACGCAAAATAAGCGTTTAATAAGGTTTAACAGAAAATAAGTGTCAACAAAGTTCAAGGACTAAATATTAATAAAAAGTTGTGAAATTTTGAATATTATTTATCTTAGATCAAGAATTTACTTATATAAATCAAAAACGCAACATATTTAGAAAAATTGTTATTCATGATGTAAAAGCAATAAAGAGGTTAGGTAACTTACAACTTATTAGCGGGAAATTTAAAAATGTGAAATATTTTCTATATCACTTTGATAAAGCAGATTTTGCTTTTAGTAAAAGTTTGTTCTCTGACATAAAAAAATAATTTTCCCTTTCTGTTTTTGTTAATTCATTTGCAGTGTAGAAAAAAACACTTCCAAAATAACTATAATTCGGATGAGCACGTATTCGCATGCGTAAGTGATGACTATAATGTTTTCGTACAAAAATATTAAGGGTGGCCCGACTTAGGAGAGGCTCGTCTTAGGAAACTTTCCCCTATTTGTAACTCTCTAAAATTTTAGGACGATGCTTATTCGCAAGTCTGCCTGCTTGCTCTACCCCTGCTACCCAAATTCCCCTCACGCAGCTGAAGGACCGCCAGATTGCTGCCGCTGACTCTTGCCATCAAGGGTCAGCGGCAATGGTCGACCTTTGTATCTAAGAAGGAATAAAATACAAATCATAAATTTTGCAGTTAGCAATTTGGAAATATTATATTCGAAAACTACGTTTTTTTACGATTTCAGCGAAATGTTAATAAGTTGAAAATTATAAGTGTTTTTAGGAAAAATAGTGGTCTTTTCAATTTCTAAAAGATTTTATTATAAAAATTTTCAGCCTAATTCTTAAAAATGCTATTTTGATATTTTTTATCATTTGATAAAATTTTGAATGAAACTTTTAAACTTAATTTCTTATACCATGGCTGCTACAGAATTTCTATCTCCAAATTTCAAAACCTTCCAGGTTTCTTCCAAGGCAATTAGAAATAAGTTATAAATCTTACGCTTACAGTTACATTTCATTAAAATTTAGAGTCTGTTAGAAAAAGAGAACAACTTTTTTATTTATTTTTTTGTTAAATTTGGAATAATTTGCTGGACACCTTGTTTTCAAAAACTCTTTAAATTTAACACATAATTTTTTCAGCGACATTCAGTTTATTAAAATATATCGACAATTAAGGCATTAATTTGGAAATTATACGAAATAGTACGATTGAAATATCTATGAATATGTTCATTTTTACAAATCGAATTTGATATTATTCGATTTTAAATACTTTACAATAAATTATCGAATATTTCGTAATTTCAACTAAAAATTAGGTAATTTTTAACTGAGTCTTCCTACATATATCATTTTATGAAATATAAATTTGTAACAGTCCATTGTTATTCATTTTCAGCTTATTATGGCATGTACCACATTGTTAGAGTCGCCAAAAAAGTAGATTGCGATAAAAATATTTTTAAATTATCAATTAAAAAATTGAAAAATTGTTATACTTCTTACTTGATTACTCATTTAGTACACATGGCCCCTGCTGACTCAATTTTTGTTTACGGAATCAACTAGCGGTGTCTTTCCGATGACTCTTTGCTATGATACTTTGCAAATTGACAACAATTATTCATTATTTACACAACTGTTATAAACAGATTTACATTGCAACTATTTTCCAATGTATAGGGTAAACTTTTACAGAAGCTAATGCACTACTTTTGAATACTACGTGAGTTCAGTGGATTGAGAAGTAATCGAAGTTGTCAATCGGCAAAAAATGGACACAAAATGCATTCGTTTAAGAAATTTGTTTAAACAATGAATAATTGTTGTCAATTTAAAAAGTATTATAGCAAAGATTTATCCGAAAGAAATTCTTAGTTGATTTCGTATACAAAAATTGAGCGTATTTAATGTAACTGTGAATTTGTTCACAACAATTATTCAAATAATGAATAATTGTTGTCAATTTGCAAAGTATCATAGCAAAGAGTCATCAGAAAGACATACCTAGTTAATTGCGTTAACAAAAATTGAGCCTATTCATTGAAAAGTCGCCAAACTACGAATTTGTTAATAAAAATTGATTAAAAAATTACCAAAAAGTACCTATTCCTAAATAATGGTAATGGAATATTAATTTTTCTGACATTTTATACAAAATCTATTAATTTAAATGAGCTAAGCATTGACAATCCCGAAAAATGACGTTTAATTCAAATGAATAGTGTAGGCTGAAAATTGATTTCTCCACGGGTACTTTTTGTGCCCACTGTGGGTTCTCACTATCTTTCTCATGACCACCAAAAAACGAAATGGGGCTCTAAAATTGACCTAAGTGGAGATCAAACGAACTATAAAGCTGAAGGCCCTGAAACTATTATTTTATCTGCTCAAAAATATATTCCTATACTTCCTACGCATGCTGCACTCCTTTACCTTCTTTTCCTCCATATCCTGATTCTCCAGATCCTGCTCCTCAAAATCCTGGTTTTTAATTTCCTGGATACTGAAATCTTGGTTCTTTTAACCTAAAATTTCCAAATCCTGATTCTCATCATCCTGTTTCTCAATATTCTTATCATAATGGAGACATTAATTTGCGTCCCCCTACTGTTGATGCTGTAAATATTGTTCAACGACCATCAGATAAAAGATATTATTAAAGTAACATTTCCGGGGAAGGTAGATCTTCTGAATTCAATAAACTAAAGAAATAGTGGTTCGGATGAAAACGTATCCCAAACCAATAAATTTAAAACTACGAGTCAACAGAAGAGTTCGTCCCTATCAAATCAATTGACACCAAATTTTAACTGGACATTCACGGCATCATTTTCTAGTGCTATTTTTTTGGAAATTCACAAAACGTTTATTAGTTAAAAAAATCTTAAGGATTTTTTATAACACAAAAATTGTAATTTTATTTTTGTTCACACATAGCAAATTCTATAGTACTAATTAGCATCAAACTTTAACTAGACATGCACAGTGCGCACTTCTACTGCTATATTTAAAAAATTTATAATAATTTTATTTGTTGATTAAGTGTTAGTGTTTTTATAAAATTACAAATCGTCGTGCTAGCGCAATATCATGCCTATTTAGGGAAAGTAAAAAAATTAAGAAAGAAAAAGTGCAAGAAAAAAGATAAGTAGCAAGAACGTGCCTAGATACAGAAACGAGACCAAGCAGGTGCCGCGTCGAGCACGTGCCTAATAAAAAATATATAAATTTTAAGTCAAACAAGCATATGCATTTTAATAAAATTTTTAAAGTTTCAAACAAAAAAGGTCAATTTTTAACTAATGAGATGATTCTTTTTAACAAAGGAATTCAACTTTTAGCAAATTTGTTGAAGTTTTAACCAAAAATATGAATTCTTAAAAATTTAATTTCTCCAGCAACAATTTTTCTCTAACTTACTGAAAATTCTACCAAACAAGCTACGATAACATTTAATTTAACAAAAATTTTCGTCTTAATTATATCTACAAATTTGCTTAGAATTATATATAATATACTCGCTGTTGCGTGTTTCGCAGGCTACTGCTCGCTCTGTAAGCTTTATCGCTGTTACATGCTTTTGATTTAATTACTTTAGTTTAAAATGAAGAGGACAATTAATTTTATTAAGGTTTTATCGACCTTAAGGAACACATTCTCATCCCGACACTCGCGCTTCTTGCTCGATATTTAATTTAAAAATCATTTAAACCTCGCGCTCCGCGCTCGGTTATCTGCACCGTATAATAGAAACAAAAAAGTTTGTGCGCGAATACGGCACGCGATTTGATCGTCGCGCTTTGTGCTCCGAAATACATTAATCGTGCGCATTGCGTTCCGTGTTATATGTTCTTCATATACAAATGACTTAATTTGTATTTGATATCAAATTTAATTTTCTCACAACAAAGATTAATTTCTAATAAAATTTTCAAAATTATCAAACAGATATTCTAAATTTTAAAGAAATTTTCAACCTAATAGTTAAATTTTCAACTAAAGAAATAAATTTTCAACCATCACTATTAATTTTAGAGCAAAAAAGTTTAATTCTTAACAAAATAGAAGAATTTTCAAACAAATAATTGAAGTTTAAACAGAAGAAGATAATTTTTCAACCAAACATGGAATAATTAAACTTTTAGTTGAAAAAAACTAATCTTTACAAAAAAATTAAACAAAATAGTTACATTTAAAAAAAAGTGGATTTTAAAATAAAATGATGGATCATAAACCAAAAATATTAAATTTTCAACAAAGTAGTTTTACTTTCCACTAAGTACTTGATGTTCCAACCAAAAAAGATAAATTCTTAAATAAAATATGATAGTTACCATTTCAACAAAAAAATATTTTAATTTTGATCTGAAAACAGCTGAATTTACCAAAAAAGACGAATTTTCAACAAAATAGTTTAATCCACAATCAAAAAAAACCACGCGTCCTATCATAAAGTGATCGCTAACAAATTTGCAGAACTTTTTTGAACGCACACTTTTTGTTAATTTTTTTTTCGTACCTTGTGTCGTTTTTCTACTAATTAAATTTTTTCATTGTTAATGTTCTTTCTTATTTTTAGAACAAACACTACGCATCTTATCAAAAAAAAAAAATTCATTAAAAATGCATAGCTCTTTTTTGGGTTAACAAACTTTATCTATTTATTCTTGTGTATCTTGTATTGCTTGTCTAAGCATTTCATTTTTCTCTCTAATGCAGTTTTTTACTAATAAAACAAAAACTACGCGTTTTATCAAACAGTGATCTGTAATAAATTTGTAGATCTTTTCTGAATACACATTTTTTGTTTCATCTTTTGTCGTATCTTGTATAGTTTGACCGCAAAATGGAATTTTTTATTTTTCCATATTTTTTTGTACGGCCAAAATTAGAATTTTCAATTTTTCAAGGAAATTCAAAAACTTGTTGTGATAATCTTGTAGGGTGTTCTGAGTGCAACCTTTTTCTCCTCATAACATTTTTTCATATCGTGCGTTGTTTGGCTTAAAATGTTCATTTTCGTTTTTTTTGTCGATTTTGAAAATGCTATAACTCCGGTAATTTTTTTTTTATAAGAAAAGGTAATGAAGGTCAATTGCTTGTCTTTCTGAGTGCTACTTGTAACCTCACATAGAATTTTTAAACCTTGAAAAAAGTGGTTCCAAAAATTTTCAAAATGTGCTCACTTTTTGAATTTTTACCTAAAATGTCTGGCTAACGAATTTGACCTTTGATTTGAGACACTATGAAAGTATACTAAAGACCAATCCAACCTGTTAATTTTTTCGAAAGTTATCGTGCTTACAGACAGACAGACATACAGACATACAGACAGACACATTCGTGAAAACCTGTTTTTTGGGTTCAGGGGGCCTCAAAACGTTGACATTTGACAAAAACGAGAGGGGAGGGGGGTGTCAAATTTTACACAAATCTAATACCTTCTCTGATAAGAATATAAAAAGAATAATTCCTAAATATGCATATTTCAATAAATTAACATTTTTATTGATCATGAGCAGCGATAAATTCTAGCTATAAATCAATTATATTCACTAATGAACTAGTTAGTTTTACTGATTTACCAGTAATAAATAGCTGACTTTTAACTAGAATTCAGTCACATTCAGTAAAATTTTACTGATTTAAATTTATAGAGAAGTTGCATTTTTAACTAAACTAGCTGTGAATTCGATCTCCAGTGTTTCCACCTTATTTGTATTTATATTTATATTGTGCTCATTTCACGAGCACTTTTCTTCCCGTTAGTAAATGTATTTGCTTTCTTATAGAGGAAGCATAAGTGATTTTTTAAATAATATACAAACAAAATTTTTTATTATAATCACTTTAAGAACAGAAATTTACAAAAATACAAAATTACAAAATATTACAAGAAAACTCTAAAATACAATGACAAATCAGACAAAACAAATTTTGTATTTGAAATGATAATTTTTTGAGCTGGAAAAGGGAAGGGGAAAATTCTGTCGCACACTATTTCTTTTCCAGCTTAATGATTTGTTTACAAAAATTGTCAGAATTATTTTCTTCAAAAAATTATGATCAAAACGTCTTTTCTATTCATACATCAACTTTAAACTGTGTTGATGAAAAAAGTTTTTCAGTTTAAAACAGATGTTTCAAATGTTACGAATGAGCAAAACTTTTTTGCTCTTCAAAAAAGTATATTTAAATTATAGGTCAGTCGGTTTGTGTCGAATCAGAGCATCTTTTCCGTTATTGTATAAATATTATATTATGTTAAAGAAAAAAAGTCGTACTATAAAAAACCAGTTTTTTTAATATTATGCATTATCACAGTTTTCTTACACTTGAAAAAATGTATCAATATTATAAGTCAATCGATTCGTCTTAAATCAACACATTTTTTACATTCTCACATCAACTTCAAATTATGAGAATGAGAACATTTTTACTATAAAAATTAATTTTTAATATAATATAAATAGCGATAACTTCCTTACTCTTTGGTAAAATGGATTATTATTATAGGTCAATCGATTTGTTTCAAACCAAGGAATCTTTCACATTCTTGCATCAATTTTAAATTTGTTAATGAAAAAGTTTTACTACGAAAAATTGATTTTAAAAATATTATAAAGTGCTAGAAAAAAATGCAATAAATATTTTTAAAAATTCTTTGTTTCAATTTCAAGATATTGGTAGCAAAAATAAGCCTTTCAAATTTCATGAATTTATCTGCAACTGTTTTCAAGTTATCGTGTTCAAAAAATAGTGTGACGTCCACCCACCCATACATCCACACATCCACACGCACGCACGCACGCACACACACACACACCCATCCGGACAATTGTTAAAAAAATTGTATTAGACATGTTTACATTGAGGAACGTTTAATTAAATGCAATAAATTTTTTTTAAAATGTCGCCATTACAAAGCTTTCTCTATGAGGAAGCAAGAAGATTAAATTGATATGAAAAGAGATAAATTTTCAACAAAATAGTTGTATTTTCTACCAAAAAAGAGTTACCAGTAAAAAATAGCTGATTCTTAACTAGAATTTAGTCGCAATTTATATTGCTAATGTGAATTTTTAAATCAAGAAAACCAATGCTCAACAAAGTAGTTTAATTTTCTACTAAAAAAGATTTTTCAGTCAAGAAAGAACAAAAATGTCAACAGAATTCTTAATCTTTTGAAACCAAAAAAAATTTCATATGAAAAAGTCGAATTTTTAAATAAAGTGTTGATTTTCAACCAAATAGATCGATTTTCTACCAACAAGATTAATTTTCTACCGAAAAGATAAATATTCAACAAAATAGTTACATTTTCGGCCAAATAGATCAATTTCAAACTTATAATATGATAAACCTTTAACTGGATAATTTAAACCAAAAAATTGTATTTTTAACAAATTAGTTCAACTTTTAACCAAGTAGTATAATTTTCCTCCAAATAGATGAATTTTCTACATAGAAGATTATTTTTCTATCCAAAAAGATAATTTTTCAAAAAAATACATGAATTTGCAACGAAATAAAAGAATTTTCAAGTAATATAATAAATCCCTGACCAAAAAAAATTGTTTGTAACAAAATAGTTTAAATTTTAACCAAGTAGTTCAATATTGCACAAAAATGTTTATTTTGAACCAAATAGTTGAATTTTTTTACTAAATAGATCAATTTTTCCACAAGAATATTAGTTTTCTACAAAATGAGATTAATTTTCAAAAAAATACATGAATTTTTAATGAAACAGATGAATTAACTAGCTGTGAATTTGGTCTCGAGTGTTCCCACTTTATTTGTATATATATTTATATGGTGCTTATTTCACGAGCACTTTGCTTTCTGTTAGCAAATGTATTTGCTTCCTCATAGAGGAAGTATTAGCGATTTTTTAAATAACAGACAAACTTAAGTTCTCATTTTTATCAATTTAAGAATGAAAAGTTACAAAAAATAAAAAATTACAAAATAATGCAAAAATTTTTTCAAAATACAATGACAAATCAGACGAATGAAATGTTGTATTTGAAATGGTAATTTCTTTGACTGGAAAAGGAAAGGAGGAAAGTCTGTAACACCCTATCCCTTTTCCAGCTTTATAATTTATTTGCGAAAATTGTCATAGTTAGTTTATTCCAAAATTTACGATCAATTAGTATTTTCTATTCATGTATCAACTTTCAATCATGTTGGTAAAAAAAGTTTTTCTGTTCAAAACAGATGTATCAAATATGACGAATGAGCATAACTGCCTTACTCTTCAAAAAAGTTTATTATTATTATGGTTAAATCGGTTTGCCTTAAATCGAGGAATGCTTTCCGTTTTTGCATCAATTTTGAATTATAATAATGAAAAAAATTTGATATAAAAAGCCGTTTTTTCAAATATTATGCATTACCATAGCTTCCTTACTGTTCAATAAAATGTATCAATATTATAGATCGATCAATTCAGCTCAAATCAAAGCACCTTTACTATTCTTACATCAACTTTAAATTAAGAGAATGGGAACATTTTTTCTACAAAAATCAGTTTTTAAGATAACATAAATGACCATAACTTCCTTACTCTTTGATCAAATGTATTAAGATTGTAGGTCAATCGATTCGTCTTAAACCAAGAAATATTTGTTATTCTTGCATCAACTTTAAATTATGTTAATGAAAAAATTTTTACTAGAAAAGAACCGCATTTTCAAATAGTATGCATTACCATAGCTGTCTTACTTTTCAACAAAATGTATCAATATTATAGATAAATTGATTCATATCGAATTAACACATCTTTTCCATTTTCACATTAATTTTAAATTATGAGAATGAGAAAATTTTTACTACAAAAATCGATTTTTAATATCATATAAATAGAGATATCTTTCTTACTCTTTAATAAAACGTATTAATATTATAGGTCAATCGAATCGTCTCGAACCAAGGAATCTTTTATATCTCTGCATCAACTATGAATTATGTTAATGAAAAAAGCTTTATTATAAAAAACCGATTTTTAAAAATATAAAGTGCTAGAAAAAAATTTAATTATTATTTTTAGAAATCCTTTGTTCAGTTTCAAGATATCAGGAGTGAAAATAAGACCTCCAAATTTCATCAATTTATCTGCAACCGTTTTCAAGTTATCGTGTTCACAAAAAAGTGTGACATCCACATGTACATTCAAGGTCTCAAAAATTAAACTGTTTGACAATTCGGCATTAAAACCTATAATTATAAATCGAAATTATAAAAATTTCAAAGAACTTCGCAGCGATATTTTATATAATAACCTAAAAATGTTAAAGACTTCACTCGATTTGAAATTAAAATTGGATGTTTTCACTATAGATGTATTTGTATTTGATTATTTTATGAGCATTTTACTTCCTCATAGACATTAAATAATTTTTTTCCCATAGTGAGAGGATTTTCTCTAAAAAAGAAAAAAATTAATACTTTCAATATTAATATTCATTCTGTCTTAGCGAAAATCTCATTTTCTGAAAATCAGAGAGCCGATTAACATGTCAATCGATGTGTTTAGTTTGAATAAACAATTCTTTAATTTACGGTAATGTTATATTCGGAATTAGGAAAAAACTCTTCATATAAACAATGTAACCTCTTTCTCAAACTCTCTAAGTCGCTTTTAATATTTCAATAATTGCCATTAAAAGCTTGTCAATAGTTCAATCCATGTGTTTCGATAACGCGGACAATTACGTCAAGTACAATACTCTAATTTTCTCCCCAAAAATCTGTTCAAATACAAAGTAAATACTTTTTAAAAGAAATTTGAAAGCGATATTGGTGAATTATGTTAGGTCATAAAAGGTTCTTCAATTGGGCAAACAATGCGTTTCGAAGACGCGAACAAATATCTCATATAAATTATTGCTGTATTTTTAATATTAAAAAATCTACCCGCTTCGCGGGCACATTCTCATCGCACGCTTCGCTTGCAAATTTGAGCGCGCGTCTGGTGCATCTCGCGCTTCGCGTTTGATAATATATTTACCTCGCGCTTCGCGCTCGTCTCTTTTCAGTTTTCGCACATCGTGCTCGGCTTAGATAGAAAGAAGTAGTTTACTTGTAAATATTATGAAATTGATGATGACAAATGCTCGCTTTGTAAGCTTCATCGCTGTTACATGCTTTTGGTTTGATTGCTTTAGTTTTATATGAAGAGGAGAACTAATTTACTTAAGGTTCTATCGACCTCAAGGAACACATTCTCATCCGGCCACTCGCGCTTCGCGATAGATATTTGAATTAAAAAACATTTAATCCTCGCGCTCCACGCTTGGTTCTGTCCACCGTATAATAGAAACTAAAAAGTTTGAAAAATGTGCCGTTTACAGCACGCGATTTGGTGGTCGCGCTTCACGCTCCAAAATACATTGATCGCGTGCTTTGCGTTCCGTGTTATATGCCCTTCATATACAAGTTACTAAATTTGTATTTGATTTAAAATTTAATTTTCTAGGCAAAAAGATTAATTTCTTATAAAATTTTCAAGAATATCAAACAAATACTTCATGTGGTAATGTAATTTTCAACCTGATAGTTGAATTATTAATGAAAAAAAATGAATTTACATCCAACAATATTAATTTTATACCTAAAAACTTTAATTTTCAACAAAGAAGTTTCACCTACTACTAAGTAGTTGAGGTTTCATCATAAAATATGAATTCTTAAATAAAACATAATAGTTGATATTTCCAACAAAAAATATTTTTATTTTAATCTAAAAACATCTGAATGCCGCAAAAAAGAAGAATTTTCAACAAAATAGTTCAATCCTTAACGAAAAAAAAAACCACGCGCCCTATCAAAATGTGATCTGTAACAAATTTGTAGATCTTTTTTCAGTGCACAATTTTTTTAATTCATCCTTTTTTCTATTTTGTATAGTTTGATCGCAGAATGGCATTTTTTATTATTTATTATTTTTTGCGCAACCAAAATTTAAATTTTCGATTTTCTAAAAAGATTCAAAAATTTGTTACGATAATTTTGTAGCGTTTGTAAAGCAACGTTTTTCTCCTTCTGACTTTTTGAATGTCGTGCTTTGTTTTGCTTTAAATTTACATGTTCGTTCGTTTTTGCTCAATTTTGCAAATGCTGTAACTTTGGTCCTTTGATTTTTATCGAATAAAATTATTGCATAAATTTTGTTTTTTCTTGCGTTCTACCATTATCTGTAAACAGAATTTTTAAATCTGAAAAAAAATATTCTGAATAATTTTGAAAATGTTCTTACTTTTTATATTTTTATTTCAAATGGCTGTTTAACTAACTCAGGGGCCGCGGAAGGTATTTTCAAGCGGGGTGGCTCAACTGTGTGTCAACAGTTTCTATACTTTAACTATTCATGCATCATTCATAAAACTATGCACAAAAATACTTGAAAAACTGGTAGGGGGGGCTCTGCCCCCAGTTTTTTAGTTGGGGGGAGATTAAGCTCCCTCTGCCCCCCCCCCACCCACTTCCGCGGACTCTAAACTAACTCGGCCTTTAGTTTAAGACAGATAGTATACCAAAGGCTAATCATTTTAAATTTTATTGCAACTTGTGTCGTTGTTCCATTAATTTTATTTGTTCATTTTCAATGTTATTTTTCACGATTTGAACAGAATAAAACGCATCCTCACGTGAATGTACTCTTATGACAAAAACTTATTACAAAGTTTTAAATCTTTTTTGAACGCAAAATTTCTTTTCATTCATCTGTTTTAGTACCTTGCATTGTTTCCCCAAAATTGGATTTTTTTATTGTCAATGTTATTTTCAGGAATAAAACAAAAACTACGCATCCTATCAAAACATGATTTGTAACATATTTGTAGATCTTTTTGGCGTGAACAAATTTTGTCACCTGGTTTTTTTTCAGCTTGTGTTGTTTGTCCAAAAATTTAATTTTTTTATTTTTAATGCTGTTTTTTACGAATAAAACAATAACTACGCGTTGCATCAAAAAGTAAATAATAACAAATTTGTAGATCTTTTTTATGTGCATAATTTTGGTTGAATCATCTTTTGTCGTATCTTGCATAGTTTGACTGAAAAATGTAATTTTCGGTTTTTGATTATTTTTTGTGGAATCAAAATTAGAATTTTCGATTTTTCAGAAAAATTCAAAAAGTTGAAATTATAGTTTTATTGGGTGTTTAAAATGCAATGATTTTCTTTTTGTGACTTTTTTCATATCGTGCGTTTTTTGGCCTAAAATCTTCACTTTCATTTGTTTTTTTTTATTTTAGAAATGCTGTAACTCTGGTAATTTTAGTTTCATAAAAAAATTCGTCAAAATATATTATTTGTATTTTTGAGCACTACTTATAACTGCACGTAGAATTTTGAAATCTTGAAAAAAGTGGTCTCAAAAATTTT
>JAUELO010191022.1:0-16353 GCA_032357855.1 Amphibolips quercusostensackenii | reverse complement strand
ATTTTCTGAAGTTTGAATTGTCAAATCTGGTCATACAATCGAGACACAGATTTGATTCAATAACTGGTTTGTGTTTAATTTCATAAGCTTTTTAATTAACACTAAAGTTAACGCATTCAAAATTGTAAGTGTAGTGATTCATCATAAAAACCTGAAAAAACATGGATTTTTGTAGTTTTTTTTAATCACAAAATTGATATCTCATCTTTTTTGCAGTATTATCCAAAAAACATTGTTGGCGGTAAGCAGACAAAGATTTTAAGCAAAAAATTTGAACTATGGAATGGTTTTGGACCATTCCATTTAGTCAAGAAACATCGTTTTGACCCTAAAGGGAATTTCTCGGGGCGTAGTATATAAAAGATATCAAACTTGTGCGACCATAAACGCTAATATGAATATTTTTTGTGCATTCTTTAGGAACATGCATATCGCAAAAGCATGAATACTTTAAATGCCTGCCCCTTATTTTTTGTAATTTTTACGACATTTATGTTATCCATAATTTGTTTTCAAAAGTGATATAGCACTTTAGTTTAAGTACATTAAACAAAGAATTTTGACATATCTCATGTTATTTTGAGAAAAAACACGTTTTTTCCGTATCATTAGAAAAAAAAACTATATTTTATGCAAGTAAAGTTGGTCTGATATATTCCAACGGTACTGTGGAGTATTTTACTGCATATATTAAAACAAAATCAAGTATAATTTTCCGTAAGCAAGTATATTAAATTTATAAAATTAAAAGAAAATTGTGCTGATATATATTTCCTCAATAATTCCTAATATCTTGTCCATTACTTGCACGACTACAGTGTACAGCTGGCAAATTTTTAGAGTTCTAGGGATTATTTGCGTTAAAATAGGTGTTTAAAATATTTTGATGTATAAGCTGTATAGAAAATATTACGAGATATGCAATTGTTTGATACAATGTATGATTGATCTGCGCTATTAGAGTCGAAATATCTATAACTGCATCTTTGATCAAAAACATGTATGCAAAAAAAATTATATTTGTCAATCTGTACATGCGTTCTTTCGGAAGAAGCAAGTCATGCGAGAGTAGTAGAGATCCTCTTTTGCCAACTTTACTGCGGTGAAATAGCATAGCCCTTTTTAAATTTCATAATTGTAAGTAATTACTAATAATAAAAGGTAAGATATGTTCTTAATTTTGATAATGTTGTAACTTTGCACAGTGTTGCAATCTATATCGAAAACATTCTGTTTACTTCAAAAGTTCCACCTAGGTCAACTTCCTTGGCACTATTTAATTCTTCTAGCAACTTATTGCTAGAAAAAATGAAAGCGGTACTTTCTTTAACTTGAACAACTGCCTGCATTATGATTAATGTTAAGGACATTCTCAGAAGCAACTGGGCAACATTGTACAGTGATGTCGGCTGTTTAAACACCAGTTTCCTTCTTTTTCTCAACATGGCCTATATTCAGAACCATAAGCAAGGCACGTAGGCTTACCACTATCACGAAATCTATAATTACTAATTCACTTGTAATTATTAGCTATAATAATTATTTTTAAGAAAATAAAAAATCTTTAAAAGATATAACTGGCTGTGGGCTGTTTTGAATAGCAAATACCAGATCCGTCTAATTATGAGCTTGCTGTCCGCTTCATTTACTGATTTTATATTATTAATTTCAATATTTGAAATACGTACTCTCTTACTACAGTGTTGAAAATGTCTGTTAACTCGAGCGGTTGGTCCTGACACCGTTGGATTATTTCTATTCTTGCTTCTTTATTATTTTTTAGAAATGCCCTAGAACTTGACACACGATAGATTTACCGAATAAATACTTGCTATTTTGAAACCTTAATGTTGCTTTGCACTTAGAGCTTGTAGTTCTCGATCTGCATTTACATATAATATGCTAGATATAATTTTCAGACAGGTTATTTTACTTAATATAAACAATATACCCCTATTCGATTGGTGGCCAACCATTTCGCCATCTGATAAGGAAAATGAGAACTAGAAAGAGTATAAAAGTGTTTCTAAGCCTGTTTTGCAGAGTTTAAAACAATTACCAAATGATGAAAATAAGTCGTTATCGAAAAAAAGGGTTTTATATTCAATTTCTATCTTATACAGCAAAAAAACACATTTAATTATAACACTATAATTATAGTAAATATTTTCCTGAATAAACGACTGTGTTTAATCAGATTAAATTATAATTAACACTGTTATTATGACACTGCATCTAGCACCCAACTAATTTTTTATAAAATGTAGGTTGGTATCAGTGAGCCAAAGAAATACGTGGCGCTTGACATTTTTCTACAATATCTTAAAAATTCCTATATTTTTAGCAAGATTTATTATACAATGCGGCTTGATGATTGAATGACGTTATTTCCAATGGAGTAGAAGTTAAAAATTTGATATTTTAGTTAAGATTCAAAGGCATATAATTTCTTTGAGATTTTCAGAAATTTGAAATAATGTTTTCACTTGTTACACTAAAACAAAATTGCTTGGAAACTATTTTCATTTTATCCTATAATACTTTTGATGTAAAATCAGTCTGGTAAAGCCAAGCAGGATGTAATTTTAGACAAAGTCGAAATTCAAAAGTTTTAATTTCTATTTATCATGCTAACGTATATTATTTATCTGAAAATTCCCTAAATTTGAAACAATATTTTTACTTCTGGAACTAAATACAATTTTTTGATCCAAAAAAGGTCTTAAAAAAATGCCCAACAAAGTGAAATGTGTGTCATTGGACCAGTGCCAAAAATTTTAAAAAATCAGAAAACGGCCCTGGGTTTTTCCTGACTAAATTTAAATAGTGCTCTGCTATGAGACTTTGAAAATATTTACTTCTGGAACTACCCTACCCGTAAATCTGAGCGAATGCAAAGAAGGACGCCGGAGAAGACGTAGTCCAGGAAGTGAAAATCGAAAAGCGGCCCTGGAATATTAAATCTCGAAACTTTCTGACACCAAATTCTTAAAGAACGCAAGTCCGCAATTTGCCCTTGATTTAATTGAACCGAACCAGGCCGCTAATTTTCTATAAAATTAATCTTCCTAGAAGCCTTCTTGTCTTGTGCACTGTTCCTTTTCTAAATTAGTAAAAGGAAGGAATATCTAATAATATTTCATTAATAATTCTTGCTGTTGAGGTGAAGGTCAAAAAAAAAGGCAGGTGGCTGGCCCGAGAGATTCCGGCAACTTGTAGTGGTCTGAAACAAAAAAATCAAATTGATTATTGTTCACTAGGCTTGTCATTCTTGCAGGTAGCAAATTTAAACATTTTTATTAAAATATAACAAAATCGCGGACTTCTGGCATTTTTTTTCATAAATCGTGTTTTTTTGAGGAAAATCTGGAAACTTAATGGGAAATCTTTAGTCAAAATATACAATTGAGCGCATCGATTCCAGAACGGGACATAACTCGGTAAAGTGGAGGGGAGGTTGGCCCCTGGCTACTAATAATCGAAATTTTAAAATTTGATATTTGAAGAATGCGTTTTTATAGCAAATCAGATCGCGCATCTTTTTTTCCGTAGCAAAAAAGTTGTAACTATTGTAGTTTTCAAGATTACCATGATAATGATGTTTTTTTTAAGTCGATTTGTAATTAATTTTTAGTCTCTCGCTCGTTGTCACATTTACACTTTTTGGAATTTCTCGGTAAAATTTAGAGACAATCTTCTCTAAAGAATACTTTGAATGATGATATAAGTAAAAAGTTCATATGATTATTCATAACAAAATCGAAATTTCTTTTTAGGCCACTGCGAATTTAATTGCTTATAATCTTCGACCGCTTTGTTTATAGAGCGAAGTTCAAGCAAATAAAAACTTTTTGTAGAAAAGTTGTTCAGAAAATTATAATAAACTTTTATGGGAAACTCTTTTGTCAAAAAACTGTCTAGGAAAAAAACTGCGAATGCGAAACTTGAAGCGCACGGCTCTTGTAGGCGACAGGCATACAGGCGGACTTGAATGTAGGTACGCAGGTGAATAATGCGAAAGTTCGGAATAATATGAAAAATATCAAATTATGATATATTCAAAGAATTTGAATACCTTTATAACGCACTTGTACTCAAATGAACAAGTTATGTAAATTAAATTACATTTTTCAAATATAATTATATCGACTAGTTAATACGTATTATGTGCTTTGTATGTAACAAACGTTTACTTTAATATAATAAAAAATGGATAAATTCGGTAATCCAATTTTCTAGAACTCAGAAAACCCAGGTGAAAAAATTTTACAGCATTCATGTGGAATGTATTCTATAGCATTTGCACACGAATAATCTAGTCCAATTTCTGTATAATTTAAACTAGAATCCATGTCCATTTTTCTACCTATAAATTTTAAAGAAATTCTGTAGAACTTTCATACAATTCATGTGACGATTATATCAAATGCAGTCTACAAGAATAATTTTATAGAATTTAATTGACTTATTCAATTTGTTTTTATTTAGCAAAACTAAGAAAGAATTATTCACACATTGTACTCACGTTATTTTTGCATTTTTTCCTAACATTTTTCGACTAGTTATCTCTACATCTAGTGCGTTTCCTAGCACGAAGAGTATCCTTTGATTCTTCTTCCATTTAAAAAAAAAAGAAAATTCCTTTCACTATGAATTTCACGAAATATTATTCAACTCGCGGAACGATGTGAATAGTGTGATTCAAAAAGCACAATGATTTATTTTATTTCACAGAAACTGCAACTGCTATGATGTTATGACGAGTTAAAGCGACATTTGAAGGTCATTTAATGTAACTCCAGATATTCCTTTGTTTATATTTTCATTCCTTCGCTAGCTGTAGTGGTTTCGTACGTCTAATAGACACGGATTGTTACAAGTCGCGCGCTACAAGTTTTACATTCCTAAATATTTACCTATTCAGTTTTTTGAAAGAAGGTTTTACAGAAAACTTCCTGATAGTTTTCTTAACAACTTTTTTGCAGGAAATTTATATTTGCTCAAATTTAGCTGGATAAACAAAGCGATCGAAGATTATAAGGAATTCAATTCGATATGGCCTAGAAAACAATTTTTTATTTTGTTATAAATAACGATATGAAATTTTTGATTTTATTATTATTTTAAGGATACTTTGAGGAGTATCGTCTCCAGATTACATAAAAAAATTCCAAAAATTGTCGATGTAACGACAAGCGAAATATCAAAAACTAATTACAAATCGACTTCAGAAAAAACATCATTATCATGGTTATCTCGAAAACTATAATAGATTTAACTTTCTCGCTAGAGGACAAAAGATGCACCATTTCATTTCCTATAAAAATGCATTTTTCAAAAATTAAATTTCCAAATTTAGATTTTTAGTAGCTAAGGGCCAACCTCCCCTCCACTTTACCCAGTTATGTCCCGTTCTGAAATCGGTGCGCTCAATTCTACTACCTGCGGGAGCCACTGATATGTAGTATAACTTATTCAAATTTCAGCCCAACCAATTCAGTAGAATTTCGTAAACCACTGGGGCCGATCGAGAAAACGTTGTTTCAAAAAAACTTTGAGTTTCAAATGTATACTATCAATCGTGATATACAAGACGCAGGTATAAAAATTAGCAGGTATGAAGGGAAAAGAACAATAGCGCATAACAAAGCTGTGTGCTTAGCGGAGCGCAACTACGAGGCGCTTTCTTATTTCTGCTACAACTTCGTTAATATTTTGATATTCGGTATACAATTTTCACAGTATAATCTAAATGCATTTTACTTTTGAAATATGAAAAAAGTCGATTTTTTTTAACCCGAACACAAAAAAAATACATACTTAAAGGAATATAAACATCTTGAACTTTTTAAGTAAATGACATGCATTTAACAGGATTCTAACGATTTTTACAAACAAAATTTAAGGTCTTTCCCAAGTTTTCCAAATCAAGAAATTGAGTTTTTCAGGGTCTCCTTTTTTTACAATAAATAAAGGAAAAAACGTTCGTTATACATGTATAAAATAAGCTATTTCATTTTTTTGCAGCCAACAATTTCTAAAAAAAAGCTGAATCATAAATGAACCAATTCCTAATTTTTTGCGAACATGAGTCGCCTTTGTGAAATCGATTGGAATTTTTTTAATCTTTTGTAAAATTTAAAAAAATCTTCAAGATCTTTGCCTAATTTTTGAAAATCTTTTTGAATGTTAATGGGATTTTTAAAATATTTGTGAAATCTTTCTTTAATTTTTGTTTGCGAAATCTTTGTGTTCGTTTAAAATCATTGAAATCTTTTGAAATCTTCTTAAATGTTTTTCGACAAAAAACGATTTTTCAGTAGAAAAAGAAAACAAATACTAAATATTCAAACTCAAGGTAAATTTTCTAAAGAAAAGTACAATTTTTTCGTAAAAAATTAGAGGAGATTTCCAGGTTTTCGAGGTTAAAAAAAATTCAAAAAAAATAACATGTTTTCAAGGTCGCTGGACACCCTGCTTAAAAATCTAAGCAAAGTATAAACGTTAAAGTTCTTTAGGCTCACAATGTTAGGAAACAGAAATATCTTTTTATAAATGATTTACACATCTAGCAAAAATGTATTCAACATTTTTTTTTCAATCTTATTATTGAATTAATTAAAAAAAACTGTCTACCGTTACGGGATTTTCCGTAAAGGCTCGTTCAGAGATAAAGTTACGGAAAATTTCGTAATAGTATTTAGTGCCTAGAAGAAATGTGCAATTTTGAATATTTTTAAAATTTTTATTTGAAGTTTCTTAAATATTTTCAAAGGTTTTACGATTATTAAAAAATTTCTTAAAATTGAGGGAAAAATTTGTTACGATTTTTATTTTTAAAAATTAATTTTGATAGGTTATTTAAAAAGACTTTAAAGCAAAGAATCTGAAAGATTTGAAGGCATTTTTTTATTTTACAGATTTTTAGAATAACATTTTTGTAAAAATTTGAATAGTATTAAAGGGTATTTAGAACGTTTTAATGTTTTGGTAATAATTTTAAAATAATTTGAAAAAAATTACAATAATTTAAAAGAATTCAGAGAGGTTTTGAAACATTTCAAACGATTTCTACAAATGTCGAAATAAATATGAACATTTAAAGGCAATTTTTTTTTATTGTTTAAAGATTTTTCAAAGTTTCTCAAATTTTTTAGAATAATTTGAGTAAGTCAAATTCTGTAAAATACAAAAATATTGTTTTTTGACATATCTTAAATCTTTAAAAATCATTTCAAATCTTCTTAAGAATTTCAGGAATCGTCTATACATTACGTAAGACGTTTTTCTTTTATTTCTATCGTTATATTCTTCTCAGCTTCACTGCAATTTTTTTCTCGTCTTTATTTAAACACAAGAAAAACGTCTTACGTAATATATGAACGTTCCCTCATAAAAATAATATTTTCACAACTTTAATGACAAATAAACAAATAAAGCTAGAGAAGAAATATTCATTCGAAGTTTGTATTTTGTTTTTAAAGCAATTTATCCCCTCACACTATAAGTTGGGTGAAATTTTTTTTCTTTTGTTGAATGAAAATTTTTTCTTTATGAAAACTGAACTTTTGTTAAAAACTCGTCTTACTTGTTCGAAAATTAATCTTTTTTGGTTGAGAATTCCACTATTTTTTTGAAAATTCATTTTTTTCGATTAAAAATGCAACTGATTGGAAATTGGTCTTCTCAGTCGAGGATTCTACTACTTTGCTTAAAAATTCATTCTTATATAATAACGATTCATGATTTTAGCCGAAAATTCGTGTCGTTTCAATTGTTGTAGATTTTTCCAAACTACAAAGTTTCAGCTCAACATATTCTAATGATAATTTTTAGAGATTTAAGAGATTATTAAAAATTTTTAGTATATGTGTATTTAAGAAAGTACTTTTTTCTCTACTAATTGAATTGAAAATTTTGAAAATAATTTGAGAAACTTCTTCGCAACGCTTGAAATGAATAGGTTTTCAACATATGTTAATGTTTTAAATTTTCGAAAGTTCCAGGTACTGGATAATCTATTTCAAATTTTTCAAAATGAAAAATAAGTTAAGCATTTGAGCAATGAAAAACTATTTAAACTTATATTTTGGCTCTAAGCAGAAGTATGTAAAGCTTCTGCAAAAAGATGAAATATTTTCTAGTTGCTTGTCTTTAAAAAGTTGGAAAAAATTTTAAGAATGTTCTACGTATATAGTTAACTTCAAAATTACTTTACGTAGACTTTGATGAATAAAAATTCCAAGAAGGCCCGATGGTTATAGCAACAAATTTCAGAAAAGATACATAAGCGTTAATAAGAAAAAATATTGTATTTTAAAATTGTTTACTTAACTGTGCTTATTTGAATTTTTTTCTTCCGCTTTTGGCAAAAGCCATAATTTTTATAAAATTTAAATGTTTGAAATCTTTTACTATTTAATTAAATATCAACAGGAATATATTTTTAAAATGTCTAACTATAAATTATTGTGCGTCAGATTCTTAATAAAATAATTTCCATAAAAACGTGACGAATATAACTGTAAAGAACCTTTCAAGGAATAAATGCGCTTTGTAAATTGAAATTAAATGGGATTTACGACTTTTGGCTTAACTGGAATAAGATATGTAAATAACATTAGTTTAATAGACAATTATGTCAATCTTTTCCAATAATGTCAAAAATATTACCAAGTGTATTATAAATGTAAATTTTTATTTTGGATAGCTGAAAAAATTTTACTTTTAAAATAAATTTTAGAAGCTCTGTGAAGTATCAGGAAATTTTTTTGTTGATTTGGTAGCTTTTTTATGATAAAAATGTAAAATGCCTCTGTACAAAATGTAAAACATTGCATAGATGAAAATAAAACAAACACTGTATGCTTTAATTGTTAAAGTTTCCATAATTTTTTAGCTACAAATATTTCAAGCACATAACAATTTTCAATATTCAAGAAAAATTTGTTTAGCTCATTGAAGATTTTTTATTTAAAGTTTAGATTTAAGTTTTTGATTTCAAAAATTTTTATTATTGAGCCACAAAATGAAACATCTCTTTCGAGGTTTCTAAAAACACGCAAGCGCGCGCGTGGCGCGCTTTTGCTACTTATAAATATTGCATCATTTAAAATTGATAGTAGCAATAATCATTAATCATAATAAGAGGAACAATTAAAAATTACTACAAATTTAATATGTTTAATTTAATGCATAACAAATTGTCGGCTTTATATTTTAAGTGTTGAACATTTTCCGACTTTAAAACTAATGAGCAATGAAAAGGACATAATTAATTTTATCCAAGCGTAGATTGTATTTAAAGTTAATTATTCTAAACATGTACGATTTGAAAGTAGCAGCTATCGGAATGAAAAACAATAATTTGGTACGTGAGCAATATTATAAGAGGCGAAGGTGCATAGATACCGTGAAAATAAGCGGGCGACAGAAAAACTAACAGAAAATCAAGATTACAGTTCAATTTCTTTGATTTATTTATTTATAATAATATATTCGCCACGTCCAACTTTCACTTTGATGATTGACACTTTTAACGTTAAACAGTCGAGCTTTTGTTTTCTGTGTTTTGACATGTCGTATTTTTAAGTTATCTCCACAAATACTAACAAAAAGTCTTATAAAATTTTTAATGAAAACTAAGGATAATAACATCTTGATGTTCTGAAATTTTAAGTTTATTTGGATAATTTCAAAAAATATTGTCATTTCTAAATCTCTTAGAAATTTTTGCCTATCTCTTACGGCTTACAAGACAACTGTTGTTAAAAATAGCAATAACCTGAAGGTTCCCCTTCCACAAAGCATATACTTTAAAGTAATTGTCAAGTTTATATTTTAAATATGGGATTTATTTTTATTGACATTGTTTGTTTACGTCAAATTTGATTAGTCGAAAACCTAAAAGCAAACAGAAATTACCAGGAGTCCCTAGTTTGTATACAGCCGACTAAAGGAAAGTCAGAGATAAAATGTTTGAATAAACCGTCAAATTTTATAAAGCGAAATGTCATTTTGCTTTTCGAGTTTCCTTACTTTACAAAATTTGTGCTATTTACGATTTAGTTTCCAACTTTCATAAGGAAAAAAAAAGAGAGGGGCAATTTTTTCATAGACGACAGCGACCATGAATGTTTCCTCTCAAGAAGCTTTTCTTCAAAATGAACAGCGCACAAAAAAAATTGTAACTTTTGTTCAGAAGGATGATATTGACAACTTCATCAAAGAATTGCCAGAATTGTACAAAAGTTCGAAGCGTGTTTTCCTAACAGAAATCCTTACCGTTACGGCCGTTTATTGCTCAAGGTGCATTAACAGGACTTACTTCTTGTTTTAGGTCTTAGATCCAGATCGATATTCTTCCAACTTGTTTGTGGACAGGTATACACTTCTCCAGTTAGCTATTCGACTGGAGAAACCTCACTCAATAATCCAGCGTATTATTGTATACACAAGCGCCAAACCAAATTTGTATTGTATTCATAGTGAAACCACTTGCGTAATGTTGTGTAGGAAAATCATGAAAATGCAAGTTCTAGAGAGTAATCTCCTATACGACCAGTGCAAATTACTGAAATTCTTTTTGCTAAAGGGATTGCAAGTAAAGAAATTTTAGTGCGAAATAATTGTGTCTGTGCTATTTATTCTAGACAATGTATTGTCCTCCAATTTTAAGATACTCATACATGATCTATGTAAACAACATGCAAATCTTGAAAAGAATTTAAATCAGTTGATGTGTTTTAGGAAGTTACCAATGTATCTTGACAGTGCATTGCAGTTAAAATCAATTTTTAAAAGTGAGTTCAGGACGATGAATAAAAATATGTCGGTCGAAAAGAAAATAAACTTGCAGACCTTGTGGGTAATTTTTTCTTCAGGTTAACTAGAGATCTTGGATGCTTATGTGAATAAAGCATACAAGTTCAGAGTGTAAATATTAATTAAAGAAAGAATGAACAAATCGCTTAGTTTACCCGTATATTGTTGTAGTATGATTTGCGATTATTTGCCACGACCTAAAATCAACTTCTTGTACAATGTAATCTATGGAGTATGAATATTATATCTTAATAATGTAGAATTTATTCTAATCAAAATGGTGCGAAGCTTTTTTTTACATGTAAATAAATAATTTTTTGACCTATACTTATTTACTTGTTTATATTTTAAAAATAATTAATGCAAGTATTGACTGTGAAAACACAGAAAAATTCTTGCACGAGATCTCGATCCGAGCGTGCATCGAATCTCTTCTATTATAGTGTGATGTTGCAGTTTAGCACCATCACAAGGACCCAATCGGGAACTCCTAAATTTTAAAATCTTGTAGATGGTCGACACTTAGGGTGAATTTGGCACTTCTCGGCTTACCTTGTGAAATTCTATAATGAAAGATAAGTTTACTTCGTCCCTTTATTTTTGTATATATGTAAAATTATCATGACGACTTTGTGTTCTAGACCGAAGAGGCTCTAATATCTCTCCGTCCAGCGGCGTCATCAAATAGAATTTGCCGTTACCTCCTTTTTCAAGCGAGGCTTCTACTGTTTAATGACCCTCACGTCGCTTCTTTATGGCTGACCCTGGTTAATTTATTTAGTTTTTTCAAGCTTGAAGGACACCTACATATCCAAGGCTTGTACCTGTTGAGGGTGGACCAGAAGCAAATAGTTTAAAATTTGCAACAATTGAGGTAATTATGCTCGACTGGCTGTGAGTCTGAAGGGCGAGTTGACCACAAAGTCCATGGTTGGATAGGCAACTCGGTCCAGTTCACCGTATAGCATACATTTCGGTTATGTCTTTTTATAGATAAGGGTTACTTTTAACTTAATATTTAGAATAAACCTAGGGCAAAATAGCCACAAATTCCGGCAGTGGACAGGCATTTGCGCCAAAAATTTATTCTGTTTAAGGATTAGTGTCTCCGCTAAGACCCTCTTATTTCCCGAGGGTTGGTGTAAATCCCCCCTTCTGCAGTAGCACGGTCGTATCCGCCAATCATTGGCTAGAAGTCAGCCAACCCATGTAGGCCTCAAGTCTGGTGGTGCGAGTTCAGCTTGGAAGGATTCGCGCCAAAGAAAATGTCGTACCGGCGAAAAGAAAGGAAGGAAGTGAGGAGAAGCGACAACGGCAAATAAGACCAACAAGGCGAAGGATCGTCGGTCCTTCTCCCGGCCGCAGAGACACCCATATAGTTATCCGTGCGTCAGCTTCTCTTTCTATCTCTGTACTCTCACAAGCGGCCCCCTCTAGCGGCGTTCGACACGTCGAGTGCGTCTCTCGTTAGTATCGCTTGTGAACTCAGAATGTCTACCGTCTGCTACGTAGATTGATGTAGGCCTTTTGCCTTTTGTTTGTGTGTCAGCCGGGTTTTCTTTACTTTTCGGTCGTTTATATTTGAATTTTAAAAACTTCGGCTCAGGCACTTTGTTTAGCTAGTAAGTTTTTTTTCGTAATGGAGTGCCGGCCGATAATTTGTCGTCGCCTTTTTCTTTTATGTGATGTGTGTAGGTCACTTTGACCATATATTCCTCAATGTGTGAGTGCCGGTATATTTATCGATCTCAGGTGACCCCGATTTTGCCCTTTGGATTACCGTTTTAGTGTTAACCTAAAGGATGTTAAAGGATATTAGTAAGTATAGTGTTCCTCCCCTTTTTCTTTTCTTTTTTTCCACTTTCTTCTCTTTTTCCCTTTTTTTTTGGATCTACCGACCCCCCTTTTTCTTTTTTTTTCTTGACATCGATATTTACCCTGCTCCAAATGTAATAGTCAAGGCATGAGCCGCCCTTCCGTGATCTTTGTTTCGTCGCTCTCTGTTTAGATTTAATTTGCTATAGTTTCGCTTATATATTAATTGTAGAGCCGAACTAGACGTAGCGTATATTTTGTACTCCGCTAATGTATACTTATCGTCGCCCTGTTCTACCGCCTTTTATATTTCTGCTAATGCCCCCCCCCCCTTTCGTCTTTGGTATCTTTTCGGCCCACCCATACCGCTTTTAATTTACAGCTTGTATCCCCTTTGCTTATTTGTAGCAGTTGGTATGAAAAACGTGTTGATTGTAATGATTCAATGCTATGCGGACTTATTTGTATCTTTCAAACCGCTATCGTTCTTTTCAGCTTGCTGTATCTCCCGTTCCGACCTTCGCCCTGCTGGGCCGTCAGTATCCTCATTTCGAAACAAGTATTTTCTTTGCATGTTCCCCACGCCCCTTTCATTTTTTTTTGTATCGTTGTCGACGTTTTCCCTGCGTGGAAACGTCCCCTATAGACGTTCCCTTAGAAATTGTTGACTAATTTAATTTATTTTTGTTACGATTGTTGCATTTTATTATGGAACTACCCCATTTTTGTGTGTTCGCTATTCATGCTCTGTAAGTATAATGTAGATTTTCGAGTATCGATGACACCTATTCTCAATCAGTATCCGTATGTGTATAGTTATTTTTTTTTGGCTTTGTTATTATCATTATAGTTCTTGTTTAGTAATGACAATCTTGCCTCACTTATTCATACGATCCCTCCCCTCTACTTAAGGACTGAGCTGGCTAAGCCGGAAGGATTTTCGGTTTTTTTTTATGGTTAGGTATGGTGCATTTGTGCCGTGACAATTGGCTATTGTTTTTATCGTTAATTCTGGTTCATGCTAGGTAACTTCGGGATTTTTTTTGGATTTTGAATTTTAGGATTGTCTTTAAGAAGACTGGCGCCCACAGGTATGTACGATTTTACAAGTTTTTACCCTTGTGCGAGGCCTAAGGACCACTACCCTGACTAGGTAGAACGGCCGCGTGACAGTAGTTTTAGAAACTACTGCTCTGAAATAATGCTATCTTGAATGTCTTATCTTGAAATAATTTAAAATTCAACAGCCGCATAGTAGAAAAGGATATAAAATTATTCTGCGGCTTCAAGATAGCACCTGACCGATTTTTTTTCAAACGTTAATTTTGATTTTTTAAACTTATATCCCTATAGGAAATTCCAAATGATGTTTTTCTTATTACATGGATTTAGAATCTCTTTAAGAGAGATTATTTGTTATAGACAATTTTCACTATTACATATTTCTTATTGTTAATAACAAAAATCATAAACAAAATTTCTGAATCAATCACTTTCAATCAGAAAAAAATTACTTTCTCTGCTAGATCATGTTTTAGGCAACTGTTCAGTAATATTTTAATAACAAATAATCATAATGTGTTAACAGTTACTATTTTTATGAAAATTTTTGTTGTTTTTCTTTTAAACAAAATTTAAAATATGTTTTAAAGAGATCCTTCAAAATAGAAATTGTAACCATTTAATATTTATTATTGTTAATAACAAAAATTGTAAACAGATTCCAAAATGAGTCGCTTCTGCTCAAAAATCTTTAACCGCGACATTCAGGAAAAATTCCAAAAAAGTACCTGCTAAATGAATGAAAGAGACATTTCTGAACAGTGAATGACGAGTATTACAAATAAAGTACCTTCTATTTGCGAATTCTTCAGGGATCATTATAGGAAGTACAAGGGCTCTAAAAATGTGCCCGTAATTGCTAAGAAAACAGCATTGGAGTTAGAGACAATTAAAACTACCTGCAATACATTGGAATGTCAGCTTTCCAAAACATCAGGATTACATACTTCCACTGCTTACTGCATATTTCAACGAAGATCTTTTTTTTATATTGTTTGTAAGTATACATAACTAAAATATCAATTTTAAATGTTTGAAATAATTTCATTTAACCTTCTTATTTATATCTAATTAATTATATTTGTTATATTTTTCAATTGTTCATAGGCATCGGAGTCTACTGAGGACCAAATAAAAGCATCAGAAGATTCGACACGTCTTATCCTCATTATCAAATGTATGTACAATGAATTATTATTATTATTATTAAAATATACGAACTTATAATTCCGTTCTGACAGAAAGACAAACAATTACATTTTTTTATTTACATTCAGGGACGACCATGTATCAGGAATCATGCTGATGCTTTGTTGTGGTGGAAAATACGACTTTACTGGAAACTGCAAATGTGTTGTAAGGAGTTCTTTTCATCGTGTTGAGTCACTATATATATGGGAAAAACTATGATGCAAAGAAATCATCCCTTAAAGTTTATTCAAAGGTAAAATTCCGTTTTTACTACCTGTACTGTATTTTATTTATTTTTATTGAAACATATTGAAAATTAAATTTCAAATATAAAATGTGTAAATTCTAATTATATTTTTTTATATTTAAATTTTTTCAAGTAAAATATTCCATTCTATTAGTATCTGACATGACATTAATACTCATTTTAATCATTATGTAAAATTTGTTCTCTATATTTCAGAATGCTTCAGGACATTGATCCTCACAAAGGGAGCAAACGTCAACGAAAGAAAAAACACAAGCAACTTGAGGATGAACATTCAAGAGCCTTATAATTAATTAATAAAATTGTTACATTTGAAAATTTTAACGAATTATAATGTGATATAAAATAATTTTTTATAAATTATGATGCAATTTAGGAACTATGTATTTTTCAATTTATTGCCGCATAAAATGGTACATTCCGAGTATTTTCCTACTTCATTCATAAAAATATCCTACTCCATTCGAAAATTTTTTGTACTACATTTAGAACTTTTTCTAACTACATTCGGAATTTTTTCCTATTAGAATAGGGAAAATTTCCTACTGATTAGTTAGGAAAAAATCCAACTGCAATTCGCAATTATTTCCGAATGCATTAGGAAAAATCATGAAATGTTCCGGTTATAAGCGTTCGGACTAGTACACGCAGCTTTTTGGTGTAAGCTGAGTTGTAGTTGACGCTGGGTGGCATGTAAACCTACTATTACATGTGACACAGGGTGAAAATACCAAAAAGTATTGTTTATTTAACAATATACAATAGATATCAATTAATAATAACTTACAACAGACGTTAAATTAAATATTCACTTTTTAACCTCTAGTAATATGCATAAAAAGTCTTATTTACATTAATAAAAATATAATCAGATTAGCTGCCAATATTGCATCAATATTTTTTTTAACATAAAAAATAATAAAACATATCAATTATAAAATTCTATTGATCAATTAGGGGACAACAATTTTACGACTAAAATAGAATTTTATAATTGATATGTTAAATTATTTATAATGATTAAAAAAATATTGATGCAATATTGGCAACTAATCTGACTCTATTTTTATTAATTTAAAGAAGACTTTTTATGTATATTACAAGGGGTTAAAAAATAAATATTTATTTTAACGTTTGTTTTAAGTTATTATTTACGCTGCCAAGGTAGTCGTGGAATATTAAATCTTAAATGT
>JAUELO010190743.1:0-16355 GCA_032357855.1 Amphibolips quercusostensackenii | reverse complement strand
TTCTTTATATTAAGTTGCATTTAGATACATTTAGTTTATTAATGACCTTTAAAAATAATTCTAGAAAAATTAAAATAATAATTAATCATTTTACAACAGAAAAAGCAGGAAATAGTAGTTAACATCATTAAAACATTCAAATAATTTTTACCTAATATTTTCTGAAAATTTAAATAATTGATAACTTTTGAAACTAATTTCATAAAAAAATCAGAATATATGTTAATATTATTTTCAAAGCAGAATTCTAATACTTATTTCCCATCAGAAAAATTTACGAAAATGATATAATTATAAAAGAGTTATTTTTAACATGAATAATCTTTTATTTTACATATTATAGACAAACTTAATTGCATAGACTTAAAGTGAATAATTAATTCATGTACTTAATAAAAAAAATTTCCATTTATGCTTTATCTAATTTAATATTGTGGAAAAATTACTTAGTTAATAATTAGTTTATCTGTTCACAACATAAAAGGTGGCGGCACGAACTTAGACAATTTTGACACCATGAAGTATAGACTATACTTTAGTATTAGAAGTAGAAGCATTGTGCTCGATTTATACTGTACTAAATTACTACAACTATGTAGTCGCATTCTACTATCCCACAATCTGACACAAGATGGAGGTTACCTCTTTCCATATGCAGGATACGAGGATCAGTAGAAAAGGCCAGCAAAGTGGGACGTGAATATTAACAACATCCAAAAAATGTTTTTAGAACAGTCTAGCACAATCATCGAGATTTCAAAGGATTAAAAAGAGTTCACAAAGATTACAGTCTTTTTACAAAAAATTTTTAACTATTTAAATGATTTAAAAAAAATTCAAAAGATTTCACAAATATTTCGAAGATTCCAAAAGATTTTAAAGATGTCAGTAAGATTTCAAGGGATTTTAAAAGATTTCACAGAATTTTTAAAGATTGCAATATTTTAAAAGGTTCATAAAATCTTTCGTAATTTTTAAAATCTTTTGAATCTTTATTTTAAATTTTCAAAATCTTTGAAAACTTTGTGAAATCTTTAAAAGCTTCTAAATTTTTTAATATTTTGAAATCTTTGACATCTTTGACATCTTTAAACATTTTGTGAAATCTTTTGAATCATTTGAATTTCTTAAAATCTTTCTGTCATCTTTCTGGTATTTTAAAAATTTTTTCTTTTTTTTATCATTGAAATAATTTGCAATTTTTGTAAAATCATTGCAATCTTTCTAAAATCTTTGAAATATTCTGAATTTTTTTAGGTCTTTATAAATTTTGTAAAATTTTTTGAAATATTTGGAATTTTGGTAAAATCTTTCTCAATTTTTTTTAATCTAAAATATTTTTAAATATTTTAAACCTTTATGTAATCTATTGAAATTTTTTAAACCTGTCACAATTTTTGAAATCTTTTGAAATTTTTCAAGTCTTTCTAAAATCTTTGAAATATCTTTCAAATCTTTTAGAATGTTTGCAAAATTTGTGAAATTTTTTAAAATCTTTAATATATTTTAAAGTTATAAAATTTTTGTGAAATCATTAAAAAGTTTTAAAAATCTTTCGTAATTTTTTTTTTTTTTTCAATCTGTTGAATCTTCAAATCTTTGAAATCTTTGCGGAAGGTTCTGAACATTCCAAAAGATTTCAGAAAGATTACGAAAATTTCCAAAGATTTAAAAAATTCTGAAAGGTTTAAAAAGTTTCAGTAGATTACACAAAGGTTTCAAATATTTACAGAGATTTCAGATTTCAAACAATTTTAAAAGATTTCATAAAGACTTTAAATATTTTATAACATTTTTTAAGATTTCAAAGGTCTTCAAATCTTTAAAAATGAAGAAGCTTTTAAAGATTTCGCAAAGATTTTAAAAATTCAAGATTTTAAAAAACAATGATTCAAAATATTAAAAAAATTATAAAAGATTTAAAAAACTTTTTTAAATATTTCTCAAACATTCAAATGATTTTACAAAAGTTTCAAGATTTTAAAATACTTCGAAGATTTCAAAAAATTTCACAAATACAAAGATTCTATAAGAGTTTAAAGATCTTAAAAAATTTTTTACAAAGATTAAAAAAATTTCAAAAGATTTCAAAAATAGTAAAAGGTTTCAAAAATTTTCAGTATATGACACGAAGGTTTAATTATTTTAGAATATTGCAGATTGCAACAAATTTCGGAAGATTTCGTGAAGATTTCAAATGTTTGAAAAAATTCCGCAAAATTTGCAAACACTTGAAAAAATCCAAAACATTTTAAAGATTTTAGAAAGATTACAATAATTTCACACAAGTTTTTAATTATTTATGATTAAAAAAAAAATCAAAATATGTTAAAAATACCAGCAAGATTTCAAGAGATTTCAAAAGATTTGAAAGATTTCACAAAATTTTTTTAAATTTCAAAGGTTTCAAAATATTTTTTAAGATTTCAAAGCTTTCAAAATATTTTTGAATGTAGAAGCTTTCAAACATTTTGCAAAGATTTTCAAGATTCAAAGATTTAAAAATAAATATTTAAAAGATTTAAAAAATTAAGAAAGATTTTAAAAACCTTCCACAAACATTTCAATGATTTCAGAAGATTTAAAAAATTGTAGAGGCTTTCAAAAAATTCCAGTAGATCACACGAAGGTTTCAAATATTTAAAAAGCTTTCAGATTGAAAAAAATTTTTAAAGATTTCAAATATTTCACAAAATTTCACAAAATTTTTTAAGACTTCACAAAAACGAAAAATTTTTGAAGATTTCATAAAGTTTACAATGATTTCACAAAAATTTTTTAACACTTTAATAATTGAAGAAAATTCAAAAGATTTTAAAAATACCAAAAATATTTCTAAAAGATTTCATAAGATTTTAAAAGATTTGAGAGATCTCACAACATTTGTGAAGATTTTAAAAGTTTCGATATTTTGAAATGTAAAAACTTTCAAAGACTTTGCAAAGATTTTAAAAATTTTAAGATCTTAACAAACAATTATTCAGAAGATTCAAAAAATTATGAAAAGATTTCAAAAAATTTTCAAAACATTTCACAAACATTTCAATTATTTCACTTAAATTTTAAGACTTCAGAATATTTTAAAGATTTCAAACAATTTCACAAATGTTGCGAAGATTCCAAAAGATTTTCAAGATATTTCAAAAAATTCAAAACGTTTAAAAAAATTTCAAAAGATTTCAAAAAATCCTAATAGATTACACGAAGGTTTCAAATGTTTAAAAATATTTTAGATTAAAAAAAATTTTGATAGATTTTACAAAGATTTAAAATATCTCAAGAAAATTTCACATTATTTTTAAAGACTTTAAAGAATCCAGAACATTTTAAAGATTAGAAAAATACTAATATTTTACAAATATTTCAAAGGTTACAAAAGATTTTAAAGACAGAATAATTTTAAAGATTTCAAAAATTACAAAAGATTTGAAATATATCAAAACATTTTACAAAAATTTCAATGATTTCACAACATTTTGAAGATTGTAAAGATTGCAAATATTTAAAGAAATTTTATGAGCTTTCAAAGATTTCAAAAAGATTTTTAAGATTTCAAAATAATTTCAAATATTTCAAAAAATACAAAACATTTTTTCTTGATTTCACGAAAATTTTAATTATTTCATAAAAATGTCAAAATATGTTACAATATTTTAAAGATTTTAAAAAATTTCGAAAGATTTAAAAAATTTTCAATTGCTTTAAAAAATTGTAATAGATTACACAAAGGTTTCTCACATTTAAAGAGATTTCAGATTTCAAAAATTTTCGATAGATTTTACAAAGATTTCAAATATTAGAAAAAAATTCATCCACAATTTTAAATATATAATAATTTTGAAGATTTTAAAGAATCCAAAACACTTCAAAGATTTCAGAAAGATTTGAATATTTTTATGAAAATTTTTAAGATATTAAAAAATTTTAAAGACATTAGAATAATTTCGAGGAATTCAAAAATGACGAAAGATTTGAAAAAAAATAACAAAATATTTCACAAACGTTTTAATGATTTCACAAAAATTTCTAAGATTTAAAAAAATTTAAATCATTGTGGAAGCTTTCAAAGATTTCGAAAATATTTTAAAGATTTCAAAATAATTTCAAAAATTTAGAAAATTGAAAAAAATTTCAATTTAAAAAATTTTTTAAAACATTTCTGTGATTTCAAGAAAATGTCAAATGATTCCAAAATATTTTTAAAAATTTTCAAATATCAGTATGATTTCAAAAGATTTCTAAAAATGTAAAAGGTTTCACATTATTTTGATAGATTACTCGAAGGTTTTAAATATTTAAAAAGATATCAGATTTCAAAAAATTTCAATAAATTTTACAAAAATTTCAAATATTTCATAAAGAATTTAAAGATAACAAAGGTTTGAAAATATTTAAAAACATTGTAGAAGCTTTCAAAAATTTTGCAAAAATTTTAAAGATTTTACAATAATTTTAAAAATTTCGAAGATTTCCAAAATTACAAAACATTAAACTTTTTTTTACACATTTCACGAACATTTTAATAATTTCACAAAAATTTCAAAATTCTTCAAAATATTTCAGATTCCAAAAAACTTTAAAGGATTTCACAAATGTTTCAATAATGTAAAAAGATTTTAAAGATCTCAGAAGGATTCCAAAATATTTCAAAGAATTGAATGATATCAGAATGATATAAAAAGATTTGAAGAGATTTTAAAGATTTCAGAAATTTAGAAGGTTTTAAAAAATTTTAATAGATTACACAAGGGTTTCAAATTTTGAAAAAAATTTTAGATTTTCAAAAATTTAGATAAATTTTTCCAGCATTTCAAATATTTCAAACAATTTCGCAAAGATTAAAAAAATTTTTTTTAAAGATTTAACAGAAATCTAAAGATTTCAAATACTTCAAAAGATTTAAAAAATTAAAGAAGGTTTCAAACAAATAGCAAAACATTTCATAAACGTCGATTTAATAGGTGAAAAAAACCCTTAAAATTTAACACAAAAACAGTTTCTCTTTAAAATCATTGCGAAATCCTTTTTAAACTTTTTAAAATCATTGATAACTTTGTGCCATTTTTTAAAATATTTGAAATCCGTGAAATTTATCGAAACTTTTTGAAATCTTAAATCTTTTAAAACATTTAAAACCCTTGTGCAATCTACTAAAAATTTGTGAAACCTTTTAAATTTTTTGAAATTTTTGAAATACTTAAAAATTTTTTTAAATCATTCTGATGTGTTTAAAATCTTTGAAATATTTTGTAATCTTTCTAAAATCTTTCAATTCTTTTATAATTTTTGAAACATTTGTAAAATCTTTTTAAGTTTTTTAAAATACTTGAAATATTTTGAAATGTTTTAAAAATTTTTGTAAAATTATTCAAATGTTGGTGAAATGTGAGAAAATGTTTTGAAATGTTGTGCGATTTTTAAAATCATTAAAATCTTTTAAATTATTCTGAAATTTCTAAAATCTTTACAAAATCTTTAAAACCTTCTACAATTTTTTGAAATATTTTAAAATCTTTGAATTTTTTTTAAATTTTTGCGAAATCATTGAAAGGTTTGTGAAATTAAAAAAAAAATTTTAATGTTTGTATTTAAAAAAATTCTCGAAATCATTCTGTTTTTAAAATCTTTTAAATTTTGTGAAATATTTGTAATTTTTTCAATCTTTGAAATATTTGAAAATTTTTATGAAATTATGAAAAATTTTCTAAAATCTTCAAAATGTTCTGGATTCTTTCAAGTCTCCAAAATCTTTTTGAAATCTATCAATATTTTTTGAAATCTTGAAATATTTGTTGAATCATTAAAATATTTGTGAAATTAAAAATAAATTAAACATATTTAAAGTTTTTTTTTGAAATCTTTAAAATCTTTGTGAAATCTTTAAAATCTCTCTAAATCTTTTAAAAACATTCTGAAGTATTAAAAGTTTTTGGATGTTTTTGTGATATCTTTCAAAGTTTTGATACCCTCGAAACATTTAAAGAATTTGTTAAATCTTCTAAATATTTTTAAATCTCAAAATTTTTGTGAAATCAATAAAATGTTTGTAAAATTAAAAATAAACTTGAAATGTTGTGTAATTTGTGAAATCTGAAAAATTAATCTGATGTTTTAAAAATCTTTTGAAATCTTTGCAATATTTTCAAAAATCTTAAAACATTTTGAAATCATTGAAATATTTGTGAAATTATAAATTAATTAAAAATGTTTTGTGATATTTAAACTCATAAGAATTATTTTAATGTCTTTGAAATTTGTTTAAATCTTTAAAATATTTAAGAAATATTTGTAATTTTTTTAAGTCTTTGAATTATTTTCAAATTTTTATGAAATCATTGAAATCTTTTCTAAATCTTTGAAATGTTCTAGATTCTTTTAAAAGCCTAAAAATCTTTATGAAATCTATCGAAATTTTTGAAAGTTTGAAACCTTTTTTAATATTTAAGACCTTTGTGAAATCTATGGAAGTTTTTTTAAACCTTTAAGATTTTTTTTTTGAATCTTTGAAATTTTTTTAAATCTTTGAAATCTTCCTAAAATCTTTGAATTTTTAAAAAATATTTTGCCACTATTCTGATACCTTTAAAATCTGCAATTTTTGAAATTTTTTTTATGCCTTAAAAACTTTTTGGAATCTTTGCAACATTTGTGAAATTTTTAAAAATCCTTAAAATATTTTGATGTGTTAAGATTTTTGTGAAATCTTTGCAATTTTTTGAAATTTTTTTGAAACCTTTCGTAATTTTTTTAATTTTTCGATTCTTTGTTTTTTAAAATCTTCAAATTTTAAAAATCTTTGCTAATTCTTTGAAAGCTTCTACATTTTAGAATATTTTAAAACCTTTTAATTTCTAAAAAATTTTTGTGCAATCTTTAAAATGTTTTGAAATATCTTCAAATCTTTCTGATATACTTAAAATCTTTTGGAATCTTTGAAATATTTTTGAAATCTTTTGAATTTTTTTATTCATTAATAAATATTATTAATAAATATTTAAAACCTTCGTGTATCATGTTGAATTTTTTTTAAACTTCTTAAAATTTTTGATATTTTTTGAAGCATTTTAAAATTTTTGACATTTTTTGAATTATTTGAAATCTTTTAAAAATCTTTGGAATCCCTTAAAGTATATTGAAATCATTCTGAAATCTTTGAATTATTCTGGGTTCTTTGGAGTCTCTGAAATCTTTGTTTTTAAATATTGGAAAACCTCGTGTAATCTATTAAAATTTTTGTAAACCTTTTAAAATTTTTGAAATCTTTTAAAATCTATATAATTTCTATGAATCTTTTATAATCAATTTTATATATTAAAAATTTTTGAAATATTTTGGAATGTTTTAAAATTTTTTTTAAAACCTTTCTTAATTTCTGAAATCCTTTAAATCTTTGTTTTTTCAAATCTTTTATTCTTTAAGATCTGCGAAATCTTTTTAAACATTGGAAACATCCGTGTTTTCATAAAAAAATTTTTTAAACATCTTAAAATTTTTTAAATCTTTAAAAATCTTTAAAATCTTTCTGAATTCTTTGCAATCTCTTTAAGCCTTTTGAAATTATTGTGATATCCAAAATTTTATTTTGTTGATATTTTAGAATCTTTCTGATATTTTCAAAATCATTTGGAATCTTTCAAACCTATGTGAAATTTTTTTAAGTCTTTAAATATTTTGAAATCTTAAAATCTTTGTGAAATCATTCAAATGTCTTGTATTCTTTAAAGTCTTTCAATTCTTTATAAAATCTTTTAAAATTTTTTGAAATATTTCTAAAATTTTTGAAATCTTTTTTAATCTTCTGAAATGATAATTCTAATATATTTAAAACTATTGAAATATTTAAGAATCTTTTTGATATTTTTTTAATCTTTTACAATCTTGAAACATTTGGGAAATTTGTTTCAATGTTTCAAATATTTTGAAATTTAAAAATTTTTGCGAAGTCATTGAAATGTTTGTAAAATTAAAAAAATTTTAAAAATCTTCTGTAATTTTTCAAATCTTGCAAATCTTTGTTTTTTTTACGAAGTGTCGCGTCGTCCCGGAATTCGGGATGACTAGCTTAATATTTTTCATAGGCGTGGCTAGTCGTCCCAAAAATTCGGGACGACTAGCCCATCCTCTTTTCCAAGTCCCCCAATTTTTCCGGATGACTAGACGCAGCCGTTTTTTTAATCTTTAAATCTTTAAAATCCTTGCGAAATCTTTGACAGCCCCTGCACTTTGAAATAATTTTAATTCTTTGAAATCCTTGAAAAAATTTCTGACATCTTTGAAATCTTTTGGAATCTTTGAAATATTTGTGAAATCTTTTGAATTTTTTTCAATTAATAAATGATTTGAAATTTTTTTGAAATATTTAAAATTTTTGTGAAATCTATCAAAAGATTTCAATTTTAATTATTAATTTTTTCAACTATAGTACATAAAATAAATAGAGAAATTCAGCTGATTTTAAAGTTTTTGTACAAGAAAAAAAATTTTTTTAATCAGACTCACCCTTGTAAAAAATAAGGGTTGCAGCTTCTCGACACAAAAAGCATGTTCCAATGAGCTTCTTACTTTAAGAAATGAGCTGGCGTTTGTTTGATTAAAAATATCCTAATTCGTTTTTGAGATATTAATAAAAAACTTTTTTGGGGGTGAAGTCTAAGGGCGGTTTTCACCTCTTAAATCGACGAATTAGCACGTAACAAAAAAAAAGTCTACTATTTTTTTATGAACCAGCCCGACGACATTAACCCGGATGTCGAGTTCTGAAAAGGCGCCACCTGAAAGGTTCCTGGCTACCGAATCTTGCCAAAGCTTTCTCTTATTGCTTCGAATCACTGACACTCGCGATGGGTCGATCGATCGGTCAACGGACCACTTTGTCTCTGTCACTCTGTAATTTCTACCGCGTGGAACTCTGCTGGCAATAAATCACTCTATCGATAAACAATCGAATAAACAGGAAGACGTTTTCCACCCAGGAAAAGGAAATGAGAAAAGCACACGAAAGTAGAATCATCTTGATTGCTTTTTTATTTGTTATCTTTTTATCTTTGTTTTTTAAAGGGATAAAACGAAGACTTTTTTATTGCATTGAATCGTTGTCGAGGGGGAAACCACTCTAGTCAATCAGGGGAAAGTGGGAAAGAGGGAAGAAAAAGGGGAAGCGGAAATAAGAAAGGACAACTGGAGAAGGGGAAATGGGAAAATAAGGAAAGAGGAAAGGACGAGTGGAAAGGGAAAAAAGAAAAGGAAAAAGGGGAAATGAGAAAAAGGAAAAGAAAAAGTGGAAGGGGAAAAAAGAAAAGGGAAAGAGAAAAAGTGAAAGGGGAAAATAAGGAGAGGGGGAAGGATTAGTGGATAGAGGAAGAAAAAAAGGAAAAAGGGAAAAAGGGGAAATGAGAAATGAGAAAGAGAAAAGTCGAAGGGGAAGGGGAGAGGAGAAAAGGGGAGAGGAGAAAAGAAGGAGAAAGAGAAAAAGTGGAAGGAAAAGAGGAAAAGGGACAGGAGAAATTCGAAAGGGAAACTGGAGAACGGGAAATAGGAAAATAAGGAAAGGGGGAAGGACGAGTAAAAGAGGGAAGGAGAAGAGGAAAAAGGGGAAAAGAGGAAATGAGAAATTAAAAAGGGAAAAGCAGAAGGTAAGGGGGAAAGGGGAGGAAAAGGGTACCAGAGAGAGAAAAAAAGCAATAAGGGGGGAGGGGAAATTTCGTCAGGGTCATTTTTAAAGTATCTTTTAACGAGTAATTCAATGGTGACCCTTAATTTGACCTTCATCATGACCTGAAAGGCTATTCAGAGGTCATCTTTTCTTTTTTAAATGGAAGCCCCCCTTTTTGTCATTAAAAATCGATAGAGCGGGAAATTTCACGTTCAAATATTTATAAAGGTTATAGGTTTGATTTGACCTTGAAGGTCACTTTAAGGTCATTCAAACTTAAAGAAGGTCCAAACACTTCTAAAATCATCAACTTTTGCAAAAATTTCACATCAATGGAAGTTCTTTGTTCCAACAAGGCACATTCAGTAGTGACCTTGCTACTGACCTTTAATGTCCTGAAATGCTGAGAGTAAATCTAATTTTTGTCAGACAGGTCCTTCAAGTTTAGAATCAATGTCACTGCTAAATGTGCCTTGTTGAAACAAATAACATCTACTGATATAAACTTTTTTTAAAAGCTGCTGATCTCAGAGTTATTTGGAGCTTTTTTAATATTAATGACCACAGAGCGACCTTCAAGGTCAAATTGATCCTATGACCTTGATGCATGTATAGACGTAAAATTTCCCGCTTTATCGATTCCTGATGTCAAAAAGGGGGTTTTCAAATGAGCTTTAAGGACACCGTCAAGGTCAAATTAAGGGGACATCATTGAATCGCAGCTTTTTGAAACAAATAACCTTATTTAGAATGAAATTTTTTTAAAAGCTTCTGATTTTATAGGTGTTCGGACCTTGTTTAAATTTTAATGACCTTAGAGTAACCTTCTAGGTCAAATGGAACCTATGACCCTAATACATATTTGAACGTGAAATTTCCCGCTCTATCGATTTTCGATGCCAAAAAATGGGGTTCCTATTGAAAAAAGATGACCTTTTAATGACCTTTAAGGTCATCTTCAGAGTCAAATCAAAGGTCACCAATGAATGCGCCTGATTGCAACAAATAACCTTTATTGATATACAAATTTTTAAAAAGCTGCTGATCTTAAAGGTGTTCGGAACTTGTTTAAGTTCTAAAGACCTTCGAGTGACCTTCAAGGTCAAATTGAACTTATGACCTTAATACATATTTAGACGTGAAATTTTACGCTCTATCAATCTCCAAAGACATAAACGGGGGTTTCCATTGAAAAAAAGTTGACCTTCAAATGACCTCTAAGGTCATCGCCAAGGTCAAATTGAAGGTCACCATTAAATACCTCGTTAAAAGTTACCTTAAGAATGACCTTGACCTCAATGAAAAATATTTCACCTGAGTAAATATTTCGACGGTATGGAACTTTTTGGAGTAATCCACTTATAATCCAGAATAATCCATTTAAAATCCATCGAAACACAATTATAATGCATTTAGTTCAGAGTAATCCACTTGTAGCCTTGAGTAATCCACTTTTAATCAAAAGTAATCCGCTTTTAATCCATTTAATTTGGACTAATCCACCTGTTGTCCTGATCAATCCACTTTTAATCCACGGAATTCAAAGTAATTTAGGTAATTTAGGTGAATTCAACTGTTGTTTTTAATTTCGTCTTTTTGGTTTGGAAATTCAACTATTTTAGTAGACAATTTCATTTATTTGGTTGAAATTTTACTTATATTGCTAAAAATTTGCTTCTTAAACTAAGAATTTAAGTGCTCTATTTTTACTTGAAAATTCATCTTTTTTAATCGAAAATTCAACTTCTTGGTTAAAAGCTGAAGCATTTTGTTGAAAATTCATTTTTCAGTTTGAAGATTCTTGATTTTACTTGAAAATAATTTGGTTGAAAATTTAACTAGTTTGCAGGAATTAGCTTTTTGGTTGAAAATTAATTTTTTTAACTAAAAATTTTTATTTCAAATTTTTTAATTGTAAATTCATCTTTTTTATTTAAAAATTCAACTACTTGGCTAAAAGCTGAACAACTTTGTTAAAAATTTATTTTTCTGTTTAAAGATTCTCGGTTTCACATTAAAATAATTTGGTTGAAAATTTGACTATTTTGTTCAAAATTTGTTTCTTGGTTGAAAATTTTTTTTTCAACTACAAATTTCTATCTTACATTTTTTATTGTAAATTTATATTTTTTAGTTGAAAACTCGTCTACTTGTTTGAAAATTGAATCACTTTGTTAAAAATTCATTTTCCTGGTTGAAGTTGCTTGGTTTCACTTAAAAATAATTTGGTTGAAAATTTAACTATTTTTTTGGTTGAGAATTGATTTGTTTTGATTAAAATTTTTATTTTACATTTTTTATTTCAAATTTATCTATTTCAGTTAAAAATTATTTTACTTGCTTGAAAATTGCACCACTTTGTTATAAATTTATTTTTCTGGTTAAAGATTCTAGATTTCGCTTTAAAATGATTTGGTTGAAAATTTGACTATTTTGTTAAAAAGGAATTTTTTGGTTGAAAATTGATTTTTATACCTGAAAATTTTGATTTTACATTTTTTATTGTTAATTAATCTTTTTTAGTTGAAAATTCAACTTGTGGGCTGAAAATGTATGTATTTTATTAAAAATAAATCGTTTATGGTAGGAAATTAATTTTCCTGTACGATAACTTAACTAACTTGTTTGAAATTAAAAAACCGTCTCGTCTATAATCAAACAACTTTGTTAAAAAATAATTTTTTTGAAATTTATTTTTTAGCTGTAGGTTTAACTATTCAACTTGGAGATTCTTTATTTTAGTTGAAAATTCATCTTTTCCATTAAAAATTTTGATATTTTGTTAGACATTAAATTTTCCTTGTAAAAATTTAATTTTTTTAGTCGAAAATTCATCTTCTTTATTTATTAATTCAACTGTCTGAATAAAAATTTATCTTTTTCAGTTGAAAATTCAAGTATATGGTTAAAGATTAATGTATTTTTTTTAATCTTCTTTTTTTGGTAGAAAATTAGTCTCATCTAAAGGTCAATTAATTAAAAACTAAAATCATAAATTTCCAACAAAAATAGATGAGTTAAATTTTCAATTAACAAATTTCATTTTGAACAAGAAAAATGAATTTTTAAGCAAGCAGTTAGATTTTTGAGAAAAAGATGAATCTTAAAAAAATCAATTTTTAAAAAAGTATTTTAATTTGAATAAAATAACATCTTTTTAGAGTACTTAAAATTTTTTTGTCGTACTTGAATTTTTATCTAAAAAAAATTAATTTTTTACAAAAAATTTAATAATTGATATTTCCGCCAAAAAACATTTTAAATTAAAGACAATTGAATTTCTCTAAAAAATGTGAATTGTGAATAAAATAGTCGCATGTTGAAACAAAACAGATTAAGTTGCATCCAAATAGTTGTATTTTTATCCATAACAATCAAATCTTTAAAATTTTAGATACATTTTGAACCGAAAGGATTTATTTTCTACAAAAAAATACCAATTTTCCACAAAATAATTAAAGTTTCCAGCTAAAAATGATCAACTTTTAAACAAAGAGATAAATTTTTTAATAAAATGTTGAATCTTGAACAAACAAACAAAATGTGAACAAAGCGGTTTAACTCTTAATCAAGTGGCTGAATTTTTCAACAAAAATAAATAATTTTTCGTTAAGAAGTTTAATTTTCCACTAAAAAGACCAATTTTTGAAAATTTCATTAACTTTCAACCAAATAGTTCAATTTTTACCTAAAAAAATTGATTTTCAATAAAAACAAAATTCTAAAAAATTTTTTAATAAAAAAGATTATTATTTATAAAAATAGTTAAATTTTCGACTCAAAAAGATCAATTAAAAAAAAATAATTGTGAAAACAAAATATTAATCTACTATAAGAGACGAATTTTCGACTAAATATATTTATTTTGAATCAAATAGTTTAATTTACAACTAAAATGGAATATTTAATTTTCAGTTGAAAAAATTAATATTTAACAAATAAAAAACGACATTTTCACAAAATAGTTAGATTAAATGCGAACAAAGTTGTAACATTTTTCATAAAAAATATGAATTCTCAACAAAAATTGTTATTGCTGATATTTCAAACTAAAAAAATTCTAACTTTAAAAAAAACAGTGGAATTTAGCTAAAAAGCGAATTTTTATAAAAATAGTTGAATTCTCAACCAAATTTTCAACTTTTTTTCAAATTTTGAACTTTCAACCAAAAAACATCCATTTTCAACAAAAACTGTAAACTTTAATATTTTAAGCACAAAAGATTTTAGTTTTAAACAAAAACTAGTTGAATTCAACCAGAAAGAATAATTTTAAACGAAGAAGATTTATTTTCTACAAATATTGACTAACTCTAACTCTCATTTATTAAATCAGTCATTTCGAATTTAATTTAAAAAATTTTTATATTACAATATCATTATAGCAGGTAAGTCAGGAACTTCTACTGACTGTAAAAATCAGTAATTTCGAGGAACTGTTTGAATCATTTATCAACATTGACTGATTTATCTGTTAAAATGGAAGTTTTGTCAGTATAAATGACTGATTTTTCAGTCAAAGCATGCTTGATTAATTAATCCAATCAAATTTCGACTAATTTCAATTTAGCTTTTAATTCTTAACCTCACTGTACACATCATTTTTTTATAACAAATTTGCGTATTCTGCTTAAAATGATACATGCTTAAGTAGTTACAAGCAGTCGTGGTCAGCCATATATAATTTGAGGGAAACTGGAATCCTTGGGCACTAGAGTGGTCGATACATGTAAAAATTCGACTTCCGATTTTTGGTAAATGACCTGTTTTTTTTTTAATTGATCAATTAACTTTTTGTAAAAAGTAAGGTTGGAAATTTAACTATTTGGTTAAAAACTAATTTTTATGGTTAAGGATTCATCATTTTGCTTAAAAATTTATTTCTGAAACTGAAATCCTTTTTTTTCTAACTCAAAATTTGATTTGTATATTTTTGGTAAAAAATTGAACTATTTTTTTGCAAATTATCTTTTTTAGTTATTAATAAAATGTTTTAGATGAAAATATAAATACTTTATTTTAGCTTGAAAAATTTTTCTAGTAAAAAATTGATTTATTTTGTTAAAAATTAGTTTTTTTTGTGAAAATTTGTTAAAACTTTTTTGGTGAAAATTTCTCTTCTTGTTTGAAAATAAGTCTGTATGTGGTTGAGGATTTAACTAATTTCTTGAACATTTGTTTTTTTTTGGTTTGATGTAACTGCTCCTGATTCAAAATTAAAATATTTTTTTTGTTGTACATATCAACTATCACATTTTTTGTTGGGAATTCATTTTTTTGGATTGAAGATTTTTCAGTTTTGATGAAAATTTAACTATTTTGTTAAAAATTCCTTTTTTTGTAGTTTAAAATTAATTGCTTGAACTGAAAATTAAATTATTCCATTTTTAGTACAATATTTATCTTTTCAAGTTGAAGATTCAACTCAAATCAATATTAAAAAAGAAAAATTTCCCAAAAAAAAAAATTAAATTTTGACCCAAAGAAGATTTCAGTTTAAGTTTCCGACATAAAAATATGAATTTCAAATAAAAAGTGAATTTTCTATGAAGATACTTTAATTTCTAGCCCGAAAATAACAATATTTAACCAAAGAGAATAACTTTTCATCAAAATGTTTAAATTTTCAACTAAACAGTTGCATTTTCATACAAGAGAGATGCAATTTCTACTAAAATAGACCATTTTTTAAATTATATTTCTTTTCAAATAGTTGAATTTTCATTCAAAAAGATTCTAGTTAAATTTTCAATACCAAAATATCAATTTTAATTAAAAAGCTATAACTGATATAATAAAAGATTATTTTCGTTTAACATTCCTTTTATTCCATTTAAATAATTTTTGCAAATTTTCATGATGTGAAATAAATATCAGAATTATGCTTTCAAAATTATATGTACATATATTTTACTTTTTCATGGAATTTGCTCAAAAGATTATTATTGATTTATATTTTTTTTTAATATATAAAATAAGAATTATTTGAATATTTTAATGGAAGTAACTATTTATTGCTTTTTATGTCGTAAAATGATTAATTATCATTTACATATATACTGCAATTTATCCTCGATTCCGTTTAAAAGGTCTTTATTAAATTAAATGCACAGAAATGTACTTTCGAATTAAAAAAAAATATAATATAAAAATTATTTGAATGTTTTGATGAAAATAATTGTTTGATGCTTTTTATGTTGTAAGCTGATTAATTAATTATTATCTGATTCTATTATAGCTTACATTTTCTGGAATTAGTATAAAAGGTTATTAATAAATAAAATTTTGAGCAATAAAAGTTTGAATTTATTAAAAAAATATATAAGCTGAAAATGATTTGAACGCGTTATTAAAAATAATTGCCAAATGCTTCTTTGTTTGTAAACTAATTAATTAATTATTAACTGATTAATTCTTTTCACAATGCTTAATCACATAAAGATTGAATTTTAATTTGTTTCAATTACGTATGTAAATTGATTATTTACTTTCAAGGATACATTTTAGAATATTGGCTATAATTTTTATAATAAATTTTTATTATATTTAAAAGACCTATATTCAAATTATCCGTTTTTTTAAATGTTTGGGATGCTGTGAAAAAAATATAGAGTAAAAATTATTTGAATGTTTCAGTTAATTGTTATTTATGTTGTGAAATGATTAATTAGTGTATATACATATATATATATATATATATATA
>JAUELO010190651.1:0-16358 GCA_032357855.1 Amphibolips quercusostensackenii | reverse complement strand
ATACTATAATTGTTTAACTAAAAACTTACATACCGTAGCTAATTATGTAAAAAAATAATACAAATAAATATAGTTTTTAAAAAACTAAAAAACACGCTTTTAAAGAATATCAAACTAAAAAGTTGAAAATAATTTTCAAAATAAGCTTAAAACAATAATGAATGAAAAATACTAGTATTATTGTGAAAAAAGCGTGGGCGCTTTGTTCCATATTTTTCGTAAATCGAGCCCCCTCGCTTTTTTCACAATAATACTAGTATTTTTGGTTCATTATTGTTTTAAGCTTATTTTAAAAATTATTTTTCACTTTTTACTTTAATATTCTTTAAAAGCGTGTTTTTTAGTTTTTTTAAACTATATTTATTCCTAATAATTTTTATCTTCGTTATATTCTTACATTGGAAGTCAATTATTTAGATTGAATTATATAAAACATCATTAAGTTAAATATTTATATGTTTTTTCATTTGGATTATATGTTTAGAAACCATATTCATCCTTCAAAACGTTATAATAAAAGTAAAATATTACATTACAATTATTTGAGATAATTTGTTATATGAAAATAGAGGAAAAATTAATTATTTTACTTTTTTTTTAACTTACTTTCTTTGTTACAAACAACTTTAGTGATATCGGATGACATGATTATGCAATAAAAATTTCATCATTTTAAAAAATATTTTTAATCTGGATTAACCTATAATTAAAGTATTTACCAAGCGAAAAGTAACTGTTTTTAATAATAATTTCTTGATAAAGTCGCCTTCAAAACATTTTACATCTAATAATAGAACCGTGTTACCGGATGACATTTATATTTGTACGACCTTTTTTCGGTTTTCCTAATAGGTTATTTTGGTGAAATTCTAGAAATTTTAAATTCAATTACATTTTTACGTCTTGAAGCATATTCAATCATTTTTAAGTATTATTCTATTGAAATGTGGAAATTAAACTTGTAAGACATAAAAATCGGAAATATTAAAAAAGTGAAACTTATTTTAAGCTATAATTTCAGTTGTCGAAAATGATGTATTTCATTTTTTTGAACTAAAATTGAAGTGGTTTAATTTTTAAAAAAATGTACAATGTGAACCTTAACAGTATTTAAGGCTTCTACTACCATATATTTTTAAACTCCCTATTTATTGCGTTCCTTTTTAGCATCAGTCTGTTTTCTAAACGTATTTTCGAGAAGTTTTCCTAGGAGCTTTTGATACTTAACAAAATTATCATGGTAATGCTCCAATCCAATTACATAAAATATTCATAAAATCACGGCTTGTAAGGTCTTTATAATTCAAAAATGCTTTTGGATCGGGCGTCATAAATTTGTTCAAATTTTGTTAAATGCAGGCAAATGTTTTGAAGCAGAAAGTAGCGAAAAGCAGTTTTATACCTTAGGCGCTTTTGATATAGACCGAAATATCACAATTTTGACAACATCCCAACACTTTTAAATTCTCTTCATTCAAAACTGAGGTTTTTCAAATATTTATCACAAAAATTTAAACTCAAAAAGCTAAAGCTCGAAGATCATCAAGCTAGATATATATTAAACATCATACAATTGTAGCTTTGAGGTTTGAATATATATAAGGCTTAGCTTAATCTCCTACTTATTGTAAATAATTATTTAGATATATTTAAAACTAGATCTTCTAAAAGTAAAGCGCTACATATTTCTCGTGCAGTTACGCCAATGCGATCGTGTTTGTAGTGCAATCATAGTCAGGATTTTCCATTTTTATCGAAATGGAATTCTGACATGATTTAGGATTTCGAAATTTCACTAAGTTCAGTGACCAGAACGATACTCTGAAAATGCAAACCCCAATCCTGATATAAGATTTCCGCAATGAACCTTATTTCCGGCGGAGATAGATGCTTACTGGATTAGCACGTCGGATATATGTAGAATTCGATAGGTCAACCTCGAATCGAATTTCGACCAGCATCGGGAATACTGAATCATCGAAAGGAAATTGAAAGTCAGCACCATTTTTTCATTCTAATTTGCATCTTTTTGCATTTTAGATTTACTTAAAATTTTATTTTTTTAGGCATACAATTGTTATCAATGATGGTTTCACTTCAAACTTTAAAATAATCTATTCAAGATATGGGGAGACTTCTTTCACTGTCTTTTATAACATTAAACATTATTTTATGTGTTTCTTAGATTTTTTTGATGACAAAGTTCGATATAGCTTCTGTAGTGGAAATGCATGAACATGTATGTAAAAATTTTATAAAAAATTAGATCACTTCAGTTCCTGTTAACGATAGACTGGCATAATCACCAAACTGCGCACAGCTTAAGCTAACCCTTTTTTTTAAATATAATATTTTAAATATTTGCATATATATATTTCAGATGTTATATTAAAATTTCATTATGACATGAAAACAAACAAATGTTGAGCAAACCGCAAAAACTTATATAATTTTACTCACAGAATACCTCAATTAACAAACAAATAGGCAAATATGCTTTCCATCACAGGTTTCTCTTATGGAAATTTTGTAGTTCAAGAGATACCATTCTCTTAGTACAGGTATAAAGTAGAAGTAGTGAATATTTTATTTCGTTTCATTGTATACCTCACAAGTGGATGATTGAAAGTAATAGAGAATGAGCAATTTCAAACGATTATAAAATTTCTGTCAATTTCATATAGCTTTTCTTTTGTTACAGGTAAGAAACTACCCTAAAATACAGACTATTCCTTCTGTATCCTGGCGTTAAAGCCGTAAGTTAAAGTTTATTTTTGAGTTCACAATAATTTTAGAAAGGTGAGTAGTACTTTTCCGATTTTACTAGGTTAAATTTAAAAGCTTAAAATTAAAGTTTCTAAGATATAGTGCAAAAGAAAATTAATTAAACTTTATTGTAAATACATATACAGAGTGTTTTAATTTTCAAATAGAATTAATAGAGTTAGCCTCTTGTGTCAAAAATCAAGGAATCTTAATGTTAGTTTAGAGCAATATTTTTTCCTACCGACGACTATTTTTGTGTTTATGCTTAAAAACTGTATAGCTGCACCACACAACATGATAACTATAATTTAAGTATAGAAATTACTAACGAAAGTTTAAAGAGTTATTTTTTTATAAAAAACTATAGTAACGCCTAATAAGTTTTTATATTTATAAAAAGCTTTAAACGATCTCTGTAAACTTAGCAGAAAACTGTTTGAAGAATGAGAAAAAATGAAAAGAGCAATGAAAATTGATAGTATTGAGTCTGATAATGAAGTAATTTTTTTATTACTCTGATTTAGTTGTGATACATACATTTATTTGCAGGTTTTTTTTATTGTGTTTTAAATCAATGTTTTATATCTGTGTTTGTTTGTATATGTTTTTCCAGGTTATGATTTTATATTTAACACGAAACTAATGGTCTTCATTTAATGGTGCCTTCTGATTTATTGATCTATCCAACCAAAACTTCTGACAGTTTTCATTGGGCTTGTCTAGTTTGAAACTTTATATTGCCGTAGTTATTATACCAGTTATTAATGCTATTTTCTCCCTGAAGCAGTAATTTTACTATTATATTTCTCAATTACCTGAAATATTTCTTTAAACTTTAGTGACAACTACAGCTTTGTATGCAGATTAGAAGTTAAATTTAATACAAAATTTTTGTTGATGTTGCTGAACACATGTTTAAATATTCTCCGCTCTTTAACATTGCCACATCAGTAATATGATTTTTAGAATTTCTGGATCATTTTCTTTGTTTAAAGAACAAGCAAATCTTACAGAAAATTCTAGAGGTTTTTATTGAGTTTGCCTAGTTCCAAACATTATATTGCTGTTGTTATGACAACAGTTGTTTATGTCATTTCCTCCGAGATACAGTGATTACAACATTATATTTCTCAAGTACCTGACATTTTTTTAGAAATCTTAATGACAACTGTAGATTTACAAACAGGTTAAGAAACAAACCAAAAATTAAAAAAAAATTTAACCCAAATGTTTGTTCACTTTGTCATATTGTTGATATTTCTTATTTCACGATTTAATTATCCCCGCTCACCTGACATTGTCAACCTTCAAATACGCAAGAAACATCACTCTGCTGTAAGACCAATTTGGAGACAATCCTTGAGTTTCCTGATTTATCCCTCCAGTACAAAATCTTCTGCTGGGAAAATCTATTAACAGAGGGAACTTGGCATATGTCATCTTGTATCTCCACGTGTGGAAAGCAAAATAGATTGGATTTTCGTGAGGCGACAATAGGATGATGAGAATCCGTTTATAGAGATTCTGAATATTATGTGCCGTCTGACAACTTGACTCTACAAGCATTCACTGAGACAAATGAAGAGAACAATATATAGATCTTTTTACGAGTGTTGGTTTGTAGATGTATGCAACGCGTTGTACCACCTCATCGATTTTTACGGGTGTTGGTTTGTAGATGTTTGCAATGTGTTCTGCTACCACATTGAGAAGATCAGTTATTTGCTTACAAGAACAAGCTCAAACTGCACTGCTAAAGAATAGAGTGTGATTAGCAGAAATGGGATGGAAGTGAAGATAGGAAACACTGCCAGTTGCAAAATAGCGTTGTCGTTGACTGGCAATTTGTCGTTGCCGTTGTCGTTCTTGTAGGCTAAATTGGTGTGATGTTGCTTTTGACTTTACATTTTGCTTGTTGTTTAGTAGAAGAAACAAAACTCAAATAATGCAAACAGATACTCACATGCAGTACATGTAAACCTGCAATTAAGTGGAGGATATACATCCCGACGTTACTAGTAATACCCAGCATAGGGAAAGTAGTGAAGCTCTTTCTTATCTTACTCTTCAGTGGTCTTCATTTTCTTTTTGATTAGATGAAAACATACAGAAAGGGCATCTGAATCTAGAAAACTACTTCTCATTGATGAAATCTTCTGTTCTATATGTCCTAGCCTCTTTTTCTGCAATATCATTTTGTACACTTCAATGTTATATTATCCAATGTAAAAACAGTTCTATTTCTTTAGAGTTACAAACAAAGTCACACTCAAGAGCCAGGTATGAGAGAAATCAGTACAAAAAAGTAGTGTTGAAACAGAACTAAATTAACAAAAATGTTTTTAAAATTCTTGCTTTACTAGAATTTTTTATGACAAAATTATTACAAAAGTACCAATTCATGATCCAAAAAAGTTTAAAAAAAGTCCTTTCATGCGAAATTTTGTTGAGGCACAAGTACTGGAAGAGTTTTGTTTTATTCATTTTAAGTTCTTATAGGATTCTGCACAACGTTTTTGTGTGTGCAAAACCTTCTGTAAAATTCTCTTTCGGCTCATAAAGTGATACCTTGGAGTTCAATGTGAAAAGTTCTAAATACTTTTCATTTCAGCAGGACTTTTTTAGGACGAAATTGCAAATGAAGTTTTATTTTTTTCAATACTGGCCTTAGTGATGTATTTTAAAGCATTTTGTCAAATGTCTTTGAAATTGATTTTTTTAGGCTGATCCTAAAAAAGTGAGACATTAAATCTTCTTGTGGTAGGGTGAAGTTTGATCTATTTTATATAAATATTTTTGGAATTATCTTCACCTTTACAATAAATTTATAACATTAGTAAATTAGATTTTTAGTTATAAATCCAAATAGGGATGCAGATAGGAAAAATATTCTAATGATATTTAATAATTTGAATGAAGTTTTTGTTTAATTTAAAACTTATACAAATAATTTCTTTGAATTATTTTCATACTTCAAACTTTTAACTTGATTTTTATCTTTGCCAAGTGCAAAATACGTATTGAGGTTTTACACAATCGTAGTGGGTTGTTCCGTTATTTTGTATGATATAAGAAGAAAAAAGTTATTTACAACTTTTCTGCGTGAACTGCCGAAGATAGTAAAGTTAAAACTAGTTTTCTATTGCGTTGAGCAAATAATAATGTAAAAATAGATACAAAATAAAATTTTTCTGCGTTTTAAAAACAGTAGCTAGAAAATTTTTTAAACAAATTCTGGTTTGAGAAAATGCACGCAAGTCATCACGCAAGTTTATTAGTAAAAATCTAACTCACGAGAGAAAATAAAGAGCCAACAACGATAATTTATATTGCATTTTTAATTATATTTAGTTCATATTTCCTTGAGCATAATATTTTTGCATGGTTAGACTGTTATGACATGTTTTTCGTTGAAATTTTAAACATTTAGTGTTCGTGTGAATGTTATTCCTTGTTTTACCCCTCATTTCCAAAAATTAAAACAGGACATCTTAAAGAAAATTTTCTTCTTAAATTAAAATTCTGAAACAATATTTGAAAAATGTATTTTTGAATGCTCTTAATTAATTATTTTTTATTGTAATCTAAAAATGTTTGACGAAGAAATTATGAGATATAAGTAAGTGATACCAGTCATAGTGTGAATTAAAGCAAAAATATATTATTTGAAAAATCGAAATTGACGCGCGATGGATATATGAAATAAATGAACACGAATGTCTTTAATCTATATTCTTCTAAATGTTTTTAACAAAACAAACTGTTGCTATGAAAAAATAAAAAATTTTCATTTACAATTCGTAAAAAAGTTGTATATACGTTTTTTAACCAATAAAGGTATCATTAGGTACATTTATATTATTAAATTATTATTTAATGAACGACGTGCCTATCTATACCGGAATTTCGATAAACGAATAACCATAACTTTATGGTACGAGTAGACTCTGATATATATAAATTCAATTTTATATTATGAAATCTATAGAATTTTACAAACTAATGATGGTATGTATTAAAAATTTTTGAAACATACTAATAAAATATTGTAATGCACATTTGCGAATACAATTTTATTTTAACCAGACCAATAGATTTGGCTGCCCGAGTGGGCAGAACGTGGAATAATGTGTTTTGCTTTATCCAAGCGCAACGAAGAAAAATTCTATTTTTGAATGACAAGATCTGCAAAAAATATTTTAAACATCGAAGCTATTATAAAATCCTGGAAAATCGCACCAGAGAATATTGCTACGCCCCTACAGTCAAAATTTTACGTTAATTGGACCAAAAGATTTTGCAAATGCCGTGTGCACTGCGCACTTCACGAAGGAAAAAACAAAACTTTCTTAATAAATAAAAACATTCAAAATTTATAAAACAAAGAAAGTTATCATAAATTAATTTAACATAGCAGTAGAAACGTGTACTGTGCATGTCTAGTTGAACTTTGGTGCTAATCGGTTCCATACAATTTGCTTCTATTATGTACAAAAATAAAGGAGCAATTTTTTTCTTTTATAAAATCATCAACAATTTTTTAACTAATAAAGGTATCGTTAGTAGATTTGTCCGCGCCCGTTGACAAAGGTTAAACATCAGGCTTTTTTATAGTCTTTCAAAGCAAAAAATTTTGCTGCTTTGACTTTATCAAGCTCAATTCTTGACAGCAGTAGTATAGTTTTGCATTTCACGAATCTTAGACAAGTTTGATTGTGATTGCCTAAGAATTGCACCGTCAGTCTTATAAAAGTTAAAAACCAATAGATTTTTTTAGAAAAATATTCGCGGTACTACTTTGTTCTTGTACTTGTCGTCGATTTTTTGCAGCAAATCTTGATTACTTAGCAGTTATATAATTCTTTAATGATTATATAGTAATATTTTAGCATTTTATCAATGCAATAGTAATTGTATTTTATCGAATTTCAAAGTGTTTCTGTGTGTTTAATAGTGTGTAAGGTGAAAAAGATAAGGTGTGCGAATAACTTTTGTTTTTCTATTTTGAATCGGGAATGCATGTTGTTGGATGTGACGTCGTGTGATCCAGGGTCATGTGACTTAACCTATTGATAAGTTTCATATTAGCGCTTTCTTATTTTTCAAATAAAGCAGAGCATTCCACACAATCGCGTTCTTTTAGTAAACTTTTATTTGATTATGAAAAAATGTTTTTTTTTTTTTTTGGTTTAAAACAATGGTAATAATTCAATTATTTCTTTAACTTTAATTATTTCTTTAACTTTAGTTATTTCTTTATTTGAAGCAAATTTTTGGTTTTGTTATTTATAAAAATGATATCAAGCAAGTCATTTCTTTGATTTGAAGAAGAGGAAATTTCCATTAATTAAACTTTAAAATTTTTTTCTTCTTTTAAAGGAACTTTCACTCTGAATTTAAAAAATGAAGTTAATAAAACAATTTATTGAATTTAAACACAAGTTATCTCTGGGTGTTACATGTACTAGTAAATTACCCTTATGACAAAATGGTGAAATCAATGTGTCTAGATGACAAGGTTTCACCTTGAAGAAATAAGTAATAATGTTATAATTGATAAAGTCTTTAATTTTGTATATAAAATAACTAAATATAACTTTAGTTCTGCAAAAATTTGAAACTATTGATTTCTTAGTGAAAATATAGAAATTTATTTGATAAGATATACAATAATTGAAACAAGATTACAGAATTAAGAAACTTAATTAATAAAAAAAGTTTGATTGCAGTAGGTGATGGTGTTGCATTTTTAATTATATTGGAAAAACTAGGACATAATATTGTAAATATTGTAAATACACTCCGTCATTTCCGCCCAGACAACGTATACACAAGTTTTCGCTTAGTGATGAAGAAAATAGAATTATTGACATTTCTAATCTATATAACTTTACTTTATTTACGGGCATTGAAATTTTATTACGAGCAGCTGTAATTCTTCAGTACCAGTATACACTGCCGTGAAAAATTTGCCGTTGTCGATATCCTTTGTTTTAAAAATAAGTATTATTCTTCACTTGAGAGATTTAATTTTCAAAATTTAATATTTTGAATATTTCTATTATTCTTTTGCAGTTATAATTTTGAAAATTTTCACTAAAGTTGCACATAATTTGTTTGAATAAAGAGATTTTGTCGTAAAAGACATTTTAAATTTCATTTGATCAAATCATTTACAATTGCGGTTTAAATTTTGGCTTAATCTAGCTTAAACAAACTACATTCCTTTTTTATTTTTTATATTTAATATTTTGACCAAAAATTATATTTAAATACTAAGGAAATAACTACCTTTCAAGAATTTTTCTACTACTTTCCTCTTTTTCGGTAAAAACAATGGTTAATCGAGAATTTATAATGCTTATATTTTTTAAATTTGGGAATTTTGAATAGAAAAAAGTATTCCAATGATATTCTATTTTTTAAAGAAGATCTTTATTTTTTCTAATAGTCGTACATATAGTGTGTGACATTTTTTTTCTAATCAAAGTTTTTCACTTGATTATTATTTCCTTTATTCGTGAAATACATATTTTTATTATATGCATTTAAAGAGTATTCCATGACCTTGAGAATCTCTTTCTAATATCTTTGCACAATTACCTGTAAACCATAAATTGTCATTAAAGAGAAAGATTTCTAGAAAATTGAATAATGAAATAATTAATCAATCTAATTTTGTGTGTGTTAAATAATTATAACTATTTTAAACTTCTAAAAAAAATCTAACTATAAATTAGACAAGTATAATACATTTACCATAGTTTAGAGCGGCTTCTCTTCCCAAGAATTTCATTTCTATAGTTTTTGGGATTGCACATGTAAATTGTTTACTGGTAACGTCTTTTAGGTTATAATGAAATACTCGATCTCCTGCTTCTTTTATGCATTTACCTGTATGTTAAATTAATGATCTTCATTAGCGATTATTCATTAATACATCATTTTTTGGGCAATACAAAGGTAACTGCATATTCAAATATACGAAATCAATAATTTAAAAATTACAATGGTAAAAAATAGGTTTTTGAAGAAATATCCTCGGTTATTGTTCATTCATTTATGAGCAAAGACGTACAACTAGAAAGACTAACCGTGCAAAAATTAGTGTGATAGATATCATAAACTCGACAAGCGCTTGTAACTGCGTAGAAGTATTGTCCACTCAGGAAAATCGATCGATGACAAAAGTGATCAAAACTTGAAACAAAACATACCTTTGTTATCATCTTGACGCGGCTGACAAATTTTTTAATCAAACTTTTACATTCGACGATTATTACTTTAGATAAAGAACAAAAACCTACACAGTATTCCGATCGAAAATCGATGTCTTATAAAACACAAGTTGCGATTATTCGGCCGTTTGTTCATGAAAATGCTTAAAATTTGAATAGTTTATTTTAAATACATGTGGGATAACTACAAGAAACGCACTTTAGTGAAAAAATAATATGTTTGTTGTTTCTCAATAACAAATTAAATCCGAACAAAACCACGTTTCGTTGACTTTGACCAGCGGGACGGTCATCGAAAAAATGTTTGTTGAAAAACTTACTGTGAGAAAGTTGTTTACTAGACTTTGAGAAAGTTTTCCAAAAAATTAGAAAAAAATCGGTGAAAACTTGTGAAAATGGCAGCTAGTTGATTTCAATACACTCTACCGCTGTAGCGTTTTGTTGTTGTTTTTGACCGCTGCTGCTTTGTGACTCCTGACAAAGGCCGATAACCGGAGCAACCCAGCGGCTGAGTATGTTGACTTTAACTTGCTGCTATTTCTAAATTTTTAAAATAATTGTTTTGTAATTTTTAGAAAAATTTTCTCAAAGTCTAATAAACAACTTCATCGCGATAGGCTATTTCAACTAACATTTTTTCGATGACGGTCCTGCTAGTCGATGTTGGCGAAACGTGATTTTCGTTCAGAATTAATTTTTATTAAAAAAAAAACATAATAATTCTGTTAACAAAGTGTGCTACTTGCGGTCATCGATGATGTATCGAGAATACACCATTCAAATTCCAAGCATTTTCATCAACAAATGGCCAAATAATTGCGTGTTTTATGAAACATCGATTTTCGATCGGAAAATTTGGTAAGTTTTTATTGTTTATCTTAAGTAATAATTTCCGAATGAAAAAGTTTGATAAAAAAACTTTTGTCAGCTCCCTCAAGATAAATATAAAAGTATATTTTTTTTTTCAAGATTTCGACTACTTTTTTCCATAGATCGATTTTCTTGAGTGGACAATACTTCTACGCGGCTTCGAGCACTTGTCGAGTTACTGCATCCATCACCTCAATCACATAAAGTTGTCGACTCTATAGAGAAGCAGCCAATATGGTCTATCTGCCAGTGTAAAGAATTAGAAAATTTGTTTTTCGTAAAAACTCAATAAGATTTGAACCAATTTGCTCTAGATTCTTCTACTTTAAAGTAAATTTTGAACACATATTTATTAAAATCAACAATTTTTAGAGCAGATAAAATATTTAAAAAATGCAAAATGTCATGACTTTTTATCTCCTAAAAGAAAGTATTTCATTGGAATTATTCCTGCGTCAAAAAATGTACCTTAAAGCGGCGAATTAGGGCCAAATTCGTTTAAACCTTTTTAAGTTTTTATTTACACTAACATTTTGGTTCTGTTTTTGTGTATAGTAACTTGATGCTCTTGTGAGTTAAATTGCTTTATCAAATTTAAACTCCAGCCTACTATATTACTGTAAATTCAGTATATGATAATTTTTCAAAACTTCCAATTTTATACAATAAATTTAATATTTTCAGACATACCCATAGCATCCGCTCTATTTAGACCCTCAGGTTTTGGTTTATTTTTTGCACAATCGCTAATGTTAATAATGTAGTAGATAAGAATAAAAATGAAAAAACGCATATCGCGTAACTTTGAAATGCTTCTAAGTTCAATTGCTGTGAAACAGTGTTACTGAATAATATTCGTTTAGGATTTCCGTTCTATATGCCATTAAATGTTCCCCTCCATTTTCATAATGATTTTAAGTTATTCTAAAAATGATTAAAACAGACAGGCACCAAACATTTACTTATCGATATCAATAACTGCATGATCATAGTCAATAGCATTTCACTAAGAATTAGTGACCTACTTCTACATGGATGTTCCAGAAGTTAGAATGTGTGCCAGCGATAAAAAACGGTCTTTATATATTTAACATCTATCGCTAAGAATGATATTTTGCTTCTTTCATAGTTGTTTTCATAATTTCTTATTAGGAAAGTCCTAGAATTAGCATAACTTTCTTACGTTTAAATTAAGTGGATTGATATCATGGTACAAGCAGTTTGTCTTCTCAAAAAAATTTTAAATTATACCCGAAGTTTAGAACTATTTTGTTCATCTTCTCTAGTTTTCCGATTGATTTATTGTGTATTGGATTGATTGTAATATGTGCATTATTCGTTTCAAGATTTACTTTTAAAAAATTAATACCGATTATCATTAACACAATTAAAATGCATTGCATCGCAGATTTCATTACAATTATATTAACTTATGTTCCATACTTGGAGATAATTATAGGTTTATATGCTTAAAATTGCAGCTGCAGGAATTGCGTTTTTTTGTCTGTCCGCCCTCCCCCTCCTTGAATTACTATAAAAATTTACTTTGGAAAACTTGCGTTAAAAAAGCACCTGAATAATTAATTTCACCTTAATCCCGCACACTGAAAATTTACAGAATTATCTCATTTGTTTAAAAGAAAAAAACGTAGTAATTTTTTAAAGATGCTATTATGGGATTTAATAATAAAGAGATTTTTTGCCGCAAAGTGCGGTTGATACTACAATTCCTATAGAGTACAATCACCCATTTTAGTTAATATCCTATGTGCCAAACATGTTTAAATTTTCTTTTTCAAATCACATTTTTTTCACAACAAATTACTTATATTAAAAATTTTAATAATAGTCTTCGTTTTATATTAAATATTTTAGGTTAGAAAGTTTCTTTTTTAGCAAAAAGAAAAGTTAGGTAATTAAGCTTTAGATATATTGAAATTGAAATGTTATTAAATGTTTAAAATCAAATAAAAAAATATATAATGAAACTTTTGAGTCTTGGTATTACATTCCATATTTCTACACATCTAGTAAAACGAAGTGTCTCGTCGTCCCAAAATTCAGGATGACTAGTCCAATATTTTTTATAAGCTTGGCTAGTCGTCCCAAATTTTCAAGATGACGAACCCATAGCTTTTCCCAACTCCCCCAATTTTTCGTGACGTCTAGACGCAGACATAAGAGAAACTCGAAAAAATAAAACTCTCGATATCGGGATTCGCCGGCGCTGCAATACGCTGTTTATTTTTTCAATGCATTTTAAGTTGTGCTTTAAGAAAATTTTATTGTTTTAAATAGCTTAAAATAATAAGTGAATAAAAAAATTAAGATTCATCTTTAGATAAGTGTGACATCTGGAATTTTCATCATGTACAATAAAAAAAGCACGTTCCATGTTAAAACTGTTTTTCTCAACAAAACAATTATTTTAGTATGTTGTGTGAAATTCAACACATCAAGAGCTTTAATTAACTTATCTTAACATAAAAAAACCTAAAATAAATGTCAATAAATTTAAACGTAGAATATTCACTTTTATCTGAAAATATATAACATAAAATATTAATTGGAGCTCATGTAATCTTATAATATGTCGAATCTTGCATGATGTAGTAAAATAATTGCTTTCTTCACGAAAAATGTTTTGCCAGGAAATGTATTTTTTCACTGCATTCGATGAAAATTCCATATGTATGTAACAGCTAGATTCCGATTAATACAGTCCAAGTTGACAGCTTTTCTTTAACAAAATTTCAAATACAATTTGGAATAAAAATTCAATTTTATCATATGGTTGTGAATTTGTTAATGTTACGAATTGAATAATGTTGTGAAACACTCTCAGGTCATCCCATCTAGTGAAAAATATATTTTTTATTAAGGTTCGTTCACATACAATATTGTAAACAATGAAGCAGAGAAAGACAATTTTTTAAAATTAAGAATTATCATTACATTTGATAAGCACCGAATATTCACTAACCCAAATAAAAAATTGCGTTATCATAGTCATGTCAAAAATATTTACAATACACATGTCAAGTTATTTCCAATAAAGCGTCTATTTGGTGACAAATAAAATGGGTCAACTAAATGGCCGCGGCTAAGTGTACCGAAATTTCGGCACGTATAGCCGAAATTTTTTGGTACGAATAGGAAAATAAGGAAAAGGGGCTATTTAAACCGAAATTTCGGTAACAAATTTTAGGCTTATTTTAGGGCTTAGGAACTTTATATACTTATTAATAAAATTGCGGTATTGAATTTAAATTCTATTTTATCATATTGCGGTGAATTCAGCATTGGATCATTTTTTTAAACTCCCAATTTTATACTTAAAATTAAATGTTTTCAGACTCACTCAGAGACATTCAGCGACATTCAGAAATAAGAAAATCAATATTTCATGCGGAAATCTAAAGAATGAACAAAATACGTTAAAACTGAATTTTGAATAGAGAATACTTAAATTTGTTTAAAATCTTTAACTATAATTTTTTGTGACACTAATAGATATTTATAAAGAAATTTTATGAATCATGCAGTTTTACGTGACGCACATCACGTCCTACTTTTTATGATGAACGTAATATACATAACAAACATACATACATTAAATACATTTATTGTGTACTGAACCGACGTTACGGTCAGAAAGTTATTTGAAATAACGCCTTTTTTATGGACTCAATGTCATGCCCTTAAACTAATTTGTACTTGATGCCTCGCCATAAAATTTTTGTTAAGAAATATGATCGCACAATAATGAAAGTTCCGTGGTTTTTATTTTAAACTTTTTGAAATTCGTGATTGTTTAATTTTTGAAAATCCGCATTTTTCTGTTGTTTCAGATAAGTACTTGCTTAATAATGTGCGTGACTGCTTATGACATTTTTCAATTGTTCTAATAATTATAATAATAATTTATATTTTAAATAATATTTTTAGTTGATCTGACAGTCGTTGCTAAATAGCTTTGTCATTTGTGAAATACAAATTTTTATTTAATTTTACAGAATTGTTCCCGTTTTTTATCGTTTACTGCATGTTCGCTAGGGTGTCCTAAAAAAACTCAATGTATTTTTTATTACCACGCCCGTTACTAGTTCTATTTGGCAAAAAATAAATGAACAGCCGTAAAGTTATAAATAATAATAATTTACGTTAATTTCCGCAAAAATTAGATATGTTTAACAGGAACTACAAATAATGGTACTAGGGACTCAAGGAGAAAAACTTGACCCAATTAGACCAAATATACATTTTTAAATATCATATGGTGCATTTTGAAAATAGAACAATCCAATTCTTTGGATTTTATTGTACTTAAATGTCTTCATACGATATATAAAAGTTTAAAATAAAAAATATGTTTTAAAATTAAGCCTATAGAAATAGCTCTTTTTTATGATTAGTGGTAGTATTTTTGGTAAAATTGTATCAATTTTCACTCAGGTTTGTACTTTGTCTGTACCATCAGTTCTATTTCGTTTCAAACGCCTATACAAATAAATGTATGACAATCAGTATAAAAGAAAAATTTAACGTATATATAAAAATAATTGTTATGTAATTTAAGTTAATTTTCAAAAGCACATTTTTACTTTCATAACTGAAAGGATAGTGCATCATTACTGAATGAGTCTAATGAGATATTCTTCGAGTGGCTTAAGAATATTCATAACCAATTTTGGTTATATTTTGTTAGTTATGAATAAAAATATGAATCATTAGGTTCAAATGGTTATTATCTTTCTGTCAATTTCATTTTTCTTTTCTTATGTTTCAGGTAAGAGATCACTTTATAATGCAGAACATTCCTCCTATCCTGGCGTTGAAGCCGTGAGTTATGTCGTGAATGTTTAATTTATGATTTTCTCATTTGGAAAAAAATAAAATTATTCTTACAATAATTTTAGAGAAATAGGTAGTGTTATCTTAAAATTACCAGCTTAAATTAAAAATTTTATTTAAAATATCTTTAACGAGAGCGTTTTATTTTGTAAATAGATTTAATAAACTGAGCCCCTTACAGCGAAAATCAAAGAATTTTACCGAATCTAGAATTAATGATTTTTATAGAAAGATATTATATGAAAACTTTGGATCCTTCTGCTAAAGATTAAAAATTTTGAACACAGTCATTTTGCTTTCTTGTTTGAAGCAACCATAGTATGGAAGGAAATAGATTACAGTTTCAGGATTCAGTGATTGTACTGAACTGCAAACGCGGATTCAGAAAAGTAACTTGGAGGGGCGGCATCGGAAAATTTTATAGACATAGCGAGATATGACTAATTAAATTAACGAATTTCAAACCAATTTCATGCAAGCAAACATGTTTTGGGCGCCATGCACGTGGTTAGTTTCTTATTAGCAGTCAAATATTTGAATATAAATATTTCAGAGTGGCCTCTAAGAACAAAACAAAATTTCTAGTTATTTCCCTATCAACAGACTTTTATTTCAGTCGATGGACCTATA
>JAUELO010190388.1:0-12527 GCA_032357855.1 Amphibolips quercusostensackenii | reverse complement strand
AATATTTGAAATCTTTGTGAAATATTGAAAATCTTTGTAAAATCTTTAAAATCTTTGTAAAATCTTTGAAATCTTTGTAAAATCTTTAAAATCTTTGTAAAATCATTGCAATCTTTCTAAAATATTTGGTAATATTAATAAAGTTTCAGAAACCTTTGGGAAATCATTAAAATATTTGTGAAATCTTTGAAAAAATTTGCAAAAGATTCCAACAATTTTTTAAATATTTGATAATATTTGTGAAACTATTGAAATCTTTGAGCGCTCTGTAAAATATATTTGAAATCTTTGTGAAATCTTAAAAATTGTTGTAAAATTTTTTTAATCTTCATGAAATTATTGCAATCTTTCTGCAATATTTAAAAATATTTGAAATATTTAGTAATATTTATAAAGTTTCAGAAATCTTTGAGAAATCATTCAAATATTTGTGAAATCTTTAAAAACCTTTGCAAAATAATTCAACTATTTTTGAACTATTTAATAATATTTGTGAAATTATTGAAATGTTCGTGCGCTTTCTGAAATTTATTTGAAATCTTTGTAAAATATTTAAAATCTTTGTGAAATATTTTGAATCTTTGTAAAATATTTAACATCTTTGTAAAATCTTTAAAATCTTTGTAGAATCATTGCAATCTTGCTACAATATTTTGTAATGTTTATGATGTTTCAGCAATCTTTGGGAAATCATTAAAATATTTGTGAAATCTTAAAAAAAAATTGCGAAATATTTAAACTATTTTTTAAATATTTGATAATATTTGTAAAATTATTTGAATCTTTGTGCACCCTCTGAAATATATATTTGAAATCTTTGTGAAATTTTTTAAATCTTTGTAAAATTTTTAAAATCTTCGTGAAATCATTGTAATTTTTCTGAAATATTTAAAAATATTTGCAACATTTGGTAATATTCATAAAGTTTTAGAAATCTTTGGGAAATCATACAAATATTTATGAATACTTTAAAAATCTTTGCGAAATATTTAAACCATTTTTGAAATATTCGATAATATTTGTGAAATTATTGAAATCTTTGTAAAATCTTTTATATCTTTTTGGAATCTTTGCGAAATATTAAAAATCTTTGTAAAATCTTTAAAATCTTTGTGAAATTATTAAAATCTTTCTAAAATATTTGGTAATATTTATAAAGTTTCAGAAATCTTTGGGAAATCATTCAAATATTTGTGAAATCTTTGAAAAAATTTGCAAAATATTCCAACAATTTTTTTAATATTTGATAATATTTGTGAAATTATTGAAATCTTTAAGCGCTCTCTAAAATCTATTTAAAATCTTTGTGAAATCTTAGAAATGTTTGTGAAATCTTTTAAATCTTTGTGAAATTATTGCAATCTTTCTGAAATATTTGAAATATTTTGTTATGTTTATGAAATTTCAGAAGTCTTTGAGAAATCATTTAAATATTTGTGAAATCTTTAAATACCTTTGCAAAATAATTCAACTATTTTTGAAATATTCAATAATATTTGTGAAATTATTGAAATCTTTGTGCGCTCTTTGAAATCTATTTGAAATCTTTGTGAAATCTTTTCAATCTTTGTAAAATCTTTAAAATCGTTGTAAAATCACTGTTATCTTCTTGAAATATTTGAAAATATTTGAAACATTTGGTACTACTTATGAAGTTTCTGAAATCTTCAGGAAATAATTAAAATATTTATGAAATTTTTGCGAAATATTTAAACTTTTTTTGAAATATTTAATAATATTTGTGAAATTATTTAAATCTTTGTGAAATCTTTTATACCTATCTGGAATCTTTGCAAAGTATTAAAAATCTTTATAAAAATTTTTAAATCTTTGTAAAATCTATGAAATCTCTAAAATCTTTGTAAAATCTTGAAAACCTTTGTAAAATCTTAGAAATCTTTGTAAAATCTTTGTAAGATCTTTGAAATCTTTGTGCAGTCTTTGGGAAATCATCAAAGTATTTGTGAAGTCTTTAAAAATATTTGCGAAATAATTCAAGAGTTTTTGGAATATTAGATAATATTTGTTAAATTATTGAAATCTTTGTGCGCTATCTGAAATCTATTTAAAATCTTTGTGAAATATTTAAAATCTTTGTAAAATATTTAAAATCTTTATAAAATCTTTGTAAAATCATTGCAATCTTTCTAAAATATTTGGTAATATTTATAAAGTTTTAAAATCTTTGAGAAATCATTAAAATATTTGTGAAATCTAAAAAAAAAATTCAAAATATTTAAACTATTTTTTTAATATTCGATAATATTTGTGAAATTATTGAAATCTTTGTGCACTCTCTGTAATCTATTTGAAATCCTTGTGAAATATTTGAAATCTTTGTAAAATCTTTGAAATCTTTGTAAAATCTTTAAAATCTTTGTAAAATTCTTCGTAATCATTCTGAAATATTTGAAAATATTTGTAACATTTGGTAATATTTATGAAATTTCAGAAATCTTTAAGAAATTATTCAAATATTTATGAAATCTTAAAAAATCTTTGAGAAATATTTAAACTATTTTTGAAATATTTGATAATATTTGTGAAATCATTGAAATCTTTGCGCAGTCTTTAAGAGGTCATTAAAGTATTTGTGAAGTCTTCAAAAAATTTTGCAAAATAATTCAAGAGCTTTTGGAATATTTGATAATATATGTAAAATTATTTAAATCTTTGTGCGCTATCTGAAATGTATTTGAAATCTTTGTGAAATATTTAAAATCTTTTTAAAATATTTAGAATCTTTATCCAAACTTTGAAATCTTTGTGAAATCATTGCAATTTTTCTGAAATATTTGGTTATATTTATGAAGTTTAAAAAAACCTTTGGGAATTTATTCAATTATTTGTGAAATCTTAAAAAAATTTGCAACATATTTAAACTATTTTTTAAATATTTGATAATATTTGTGAAATTATTGAAATCTTTGTGCACTCTCTGAAATATATTTGATATCTTTGTGAAATTTTTTAAATCTTTGTTAAATCTTCAAAATCTTTGTAAAATCACTGTAATCTTTCTGAAATATTTGCAAATATTTAAATTATTTGGTATTATTCATGAAGTTTTAGAAATCTTCAGAGAAAAAGTAAAATTTTGTGAAATCTTTGAAAGTCTTTGCAAAATAATTAAACTGATTTTGAAATATTTGGTAATATTTGTGGAATTATTTAAATCTTTGTGCGATTTCTGAAATATATTTGAAATCCTTGTAAAATATTTTGAATCTTTGTAAAATCTTTGAAATCTTTGTAAAATCACTATAATCTTTCTAAAATATTTAAAAATATTTGAAATATTTAGTATTATTTATGAAGTTTCAGAAATCTTTGGGAAATCATTAAAATATTTGTAAAGTCTTTAAGAATCTTTACGAAATATTTAAACTATTTTTAAAATATTTGATAATATTTGTGGTATTATTGAAATCATAGAAGTCTTTGTGAAATCTTTTAAATTTATCAGAAATCTTTGCGAGATATTTGAAATCTCAGTAAAATCTTTAAAATATTTAAAAAATCGTTAGGATCGTTGTAATATCTTTTTTTAATCTTTAGAATTGCTTGCGAAACATTTGAAATATTTTTGAAATATTTGATAATATTTGTGAAATTATTAAAATATTTGTAAAATCTCTAAAATCTTTGGAAAATCATTGTAAACCTTTTAAAATTTATGAAAATAATTGCGAAACATCCAAAATATTTTTTGAATTATTTGGTAACATTTTTTTAAGTTTGTGAAATATTTAGGAAATCATTAAAATCTTTGTGCAATGTTTGAAACTCATCGAAAATCTTTACGAAATAGTTGAAATCCTGGGGTAATCTTTGGGAAATCATTGAAATATTTGTAAAATCTTTTTTAAATTTTGGGAAATCTTTTCAAAATATTATATAATATTTGTGCAATCATTGAAATCTTTTTGCATTTCTGAAATCCATTTGAAATTTGTGTAAATAATTGAAATTTTTGTGAAATCTTTCAAATCTATCTAAAATTTTAGCAAAATATTAATTATCTTTAAAATCCTTGGAAAATCATTGAAATCTTTTGTGAAATCTTCCTGATGTCTTTGAAAATGTTTTCAAAATATCTGAAATATTTTTTAAAAATATTTGGTAAAATTTTTGAACTTCTTGAAATGTTTAGGAAATCTTTGAAATCTATCTAGAATCTATACGAAGTATTTGAAATCTTTGTCAGATGTTTGGTAAATCATTAAAATATTTATGAAATCTTTGTGATTTGAAAATCTTTGAAGTATTAAAAAAATATTTGATAATATTTGTGAATTTATTCAAATCTTTGTGCATTTTTAAATTCTATTTGAATTTTTTTTAAATAATTGAAATCTTTTTAATATATCTGAAATCTTTGCAAAATATTTGAAATTTTTAAAATCTTTGTGAAGCCTTTGGAAATCTTTGAGAAATATTTAAAATATTTTTGAAATTTCTGATAATATTTGTAAAATTATTGAAATCTTTGTCAAAATTTTGAAACCTTTGGAAAATCATTGTAATCTTTCTGAAATATTTTAAATATTTGTGAAGTTATTGAAATCTTTGGGAAATCATTGAAATCATTGTGCAATCTTTGAAATCTATCTAAAATCTTTGAGGAATTTTGGAAATCTTCCTAAAATCTTTTTGATATCATTGAAATATTTATGAAATATTTGTGATTTTGATATAGGCCGCTAGCCTAAAATTGAGAACCACTAAGAAGGCGTTCAGACGTTTGGAATTTTCCACTCGTGTTTACCAAACAAACTTAAGTGGAAAATTTTCAGCCGCGCTAATCGCCTTGTAATAGTGTTTACGAACGAGCTTGCTATCTCCTAAGTCATGACTCACCAGGCACGCGTAACTTTCCTGAGAGAGGGTCTATTGTTCAAACGCCAGGGACTAGACTGACGCGTCCGCCGGACCGCTGTGCTGGCGGAAAAATTTTACAAGCACGTGATAACGCGAAAAGTTAATCATAAAAGCACGTCCTTCTCTCAAACCGCCAACTTTCTCTCCAGCGGATCTCAACGCATAGTTAAGCCATTTTTTTGATATTAGTAACGGTTGTATTTTGTCATTTAAAAATTTCGGATAAAGTAAATGGAAACGGCCTGCCTGGAAATTACATATTTTTTTTAGATCTTTTTCATATGGATACAGTTGATAATTAATTCGAATTAAAGCCCTGTGAGCATTTTCCGTAATATTTCGCAATATATCTTAAGTTTACCTAGATAGGAATGTGATCAAATTAATTTTAGGTCGGAAATTTAATTATAAATATTTTTAATGTTAATATAAAATTTTTAAAATGTATTAAAATGGCGCCACGCCATTTTAATACGCCAACGAAGTCGCCACCACTCCGTTGCGACTTCGTTGTTGAAGTCAGGGCCAATCAGCGGGCCGGCAGCCGCTCCCTTCTTCGCTCGAGCTCTCGCGCCGCCAGCAAATAAATAGCGGTGACCGCAGTACTCTCGTCATTTGCGTCTTGGCGACGGCTACAGCGCGGGCCTTCCTCCTGTTACTCCCAAGAATGAAGCCCACAAATTTTTAATCAATTCCAACTTTTCTTTCTTTTACCTTTCTCTCTTTCTTGTTCCTAGCTTCTGGGTTTACCTTAACCGGTCTCGGTAAGCAATCTTTTCCTCCCTCTCTTCTTCCTAGCTTCTGGATTAACCTTAACCGGTCTCAGTAAGCACTCTGTTTGTCTTCTTGCTAGCTTCTAAGTTTACCTTAATCGGTCTCGGTTCTAACAAAGCAGTAACAATTTCAACTAAACTGATGAATTTTTAATTATACTGATGAATTTTCAATTAAAAAATAATAATAATTTTTAACAAAATCATTCTTTTTAACCAAACAAGATGAATTGTCATCGAAAAATGTAATAGTTTGTATTTTAACGCAAAGAGCAATCTTGAACAAAATAGTTGAGTGATCAAACAAAACAGCTTAATTTTAAATCAAAATGAAGATTTTTCTGAGAAAAAATACAAATTTGCAACAAAAATGATGAATCTTCAACTTAAAATGCAATAACTTATATTTCAATCAAAAACGATTTTAATTTTGAATAAAAAACCGAAAATGAATTTTTTACCATAAAGACGCATTTTATATCAAAAAGATGAATTTTTGATTTAAAAAAATTATTTTTAACGTATAGTTTTTTTCAACCAAAAAAGGTAAATTCTTAAAAAAATATATAATAGTTGGTATTTTAACAAAAAGATATTAACTTAAAATATAAATTTATAAAAAAGACGAATTTTCAAGAATATAGTTGAATGGTTAAACAAAGCAGCATAATTTTAAACCAAAAGATGAGTTTTTGGACCGAAAATACAAATTTTGTAACAAAGGTATTACATTTTCAATAAGAAATATGAATTTTTAACAAAAATTATGAATCTTTAATTTAAAACGTAATTACCGATATTTCAATTACAAAATCTTCTATTTTTAATAAAAAAAAAAACCGAAAATGAATTCTCAACCTAGAAGATTAATTTTATGCCAAAAAGATGAATTTTAAACAAAATACATAAATTTTTATCGAAAAAGTAACATTTTTACCCAAAATAATGAATTTTCGACTAAAATTATAAATCTTCATTTGAAAAGACGAACTTTCATTAAATAGTTTAATCCATAACCAAAACAGATTAAATTTCAACCAGAGAGACAAATTTTGAACAAAGTAGTAACAGTTTTAACCGAAGTGATGAATATTCAACTATACTGGTGAATTTTCAATAAAAAAAGTATTTTCATTGAAATTATTATTTTTAACTAAAAAAGATTAATTTTTATCAAATAATGTAATAGTTGGTACTTGAACAAAAAAACATTTTTGCTTAAAATAAAAATGTATTAATTTATGCAAAAGGCAAATTTTCAACAAAATAGTCGAATTGCTAAACGAAGCAGCTTAAATTTAGTTCAAAAAGATAATTTGTCTGCCAAAAAAATATAAATTTTTAAGATGAGAGTTGCATTGTTAACTGAAAATATGAATTTTTAACAAAAATTATGAATCTTTAACTTCAAATTTATTAAATGATATTTAAATCCCAAAAAAATTGAATTTTAAAGAAAAAATCGAAGATGAATTTTTAACCAAGATTTCAGGCAAAAAGATGTAATTTTAACTAAAATTATGAATCTTTAATTTGAAAAATGAATTTTCAAAAAAATAGTTTAATCCTTAAGTAAATCAGATTAATTTTCAACCAAAAAGATGAATTTTTAACAAAGTAGTTATAATTTTAACTAAAGAGATGAATTTTTAACTATTGTGATAAATTTTTAATTAAAAAAAAAATTTTAACAAAATAATTCTTCTCAACTAAAAAAGATAAATTCTCAACGAAAAATGTAAAAGTTTAGATTCGAAAAAAAGATTTTAGTTTGAATTAAAAATTTATTAATTTATAGACAACGACAAATTTTTAACAAAATGACCAAAATGACAAATCTTCAACTTAAAATTTAATAACTGATATTTTAATCAGGAAAATTTTTTATTAAATGAAGAATGATGATCAATTTTCGAAGAAGATTGATTTCATGCCAAAAAATGAATTCTCAACAAAAAACATGAATTTTTAACAAAATTAAAACATTTTCTTCCGAACAGATAAATTTTGAACTAAAATTATCAATCTTTAATTTAAAAAATAAATTTTCCAAAAAAAAGTTTGATCCTTGACAAAACAGATTAATTTTTAACCAAAAAGATACATTTTTACCAAAGCAGTTACAATTTCAAACAAAGAGATGAATTTTAAACTATTGTGATTAATTTTTACTGAAAAAAAAAAATAATTTTCAACTAATAATTTTTTTGAACAAAAAAGATAATTTTTCAACGAAAAATGTAATAGTTCATATTTTTAAAAAAATATGTCACTTTAAAAAAAAAACAGATAATTTATCAAAAAGACGAATTTTTAAAAAAATAGTTGAATGATTAAACAAAACAGTCTAATTTTAAACCAGAAAAAAGATTTTTGTTGCCTGAAAATACGAACTTTCTGAAAGAGTTATATTTTCAAACGAAAATATGAATTTTCAGCTGTACTGATAAATTTTCGACAACAACAAAAAATAATTTTAAAAAATAGTTCAACGTTTAATCAAGCAGTTGGATTTTCAAAAAAGAAAAATGAATTCTGAACCAAAAATGCAATAATGGATATTAAAAAAAAGATGATTTTATTAAAAAAGACAAATTTTCAACAAAATAGTTAAATAATAAAAACAACAGCTTAATTTTAAAACGAAAAGATGAGTTTCCTGACAAAAAATAAAAATTTTCAACAGAAGATGAATTAAAAAAAATAAATCTTCAACCAAAAAAGAACAATTTTCAACGACAAATGTAATAGCAGATATTTCTATCTAAACATATTTCTTATTTTAAGTAAAAAAATCCTTAATTTGTCAAAAAAAGACAAAATTTTATAAGATAAGATTTAAATTTTAGTTCATCAACAGTTGAGTTAATGAAAAATATTTTTCAGTTTTCAGAGATTTCAAGTATTTTTGATCTTTTTAAAACTTTTGAAATTCCGAAATGTCTTTTAAGCTGACTCGTACTTTTCCTCATATTTTAATCTTACAAAATAAAAGACCACTAAAGAAAAAATAATTTTTCTATCGTTTTAAGAATCATAATAATATTACTGAAGATTTTTTTTTAAATAAAAATATTAGATATTTTTGATAACAAAAATTTTTAACTTAGAAAAAAACATTTTATTTGAGAATGATTTTTAAAAAATGGTTGAATTTTTATAAATGGTGGTGCCATTTTTCAGGAAGACAATATCTATAACTACTGTTTTCATTTCTGAAAATTAATTTTTCCATGGGTGAAAAAATAAGAAAAAATAAATCAATTTATGAAAATTTAACAATTTCTCAAAAATTTGTAAGAACCGATAGTGAGAAGAAATTTAATTATTATAAATGTTTTTAAAATATTTGTTTTATATTTGTTTTAAACGAGTATTAAAACCTCTTCCAAATTTTCTCTTTTAAACAATTTTCCAAATTTTCTTTAAAATTGTTTAAATTCTGAGAAATTGAAAAAATTGTCTTAAAATCTTCTAGATTCTTTTGCGAGACATTTTTAAATTTTCAAAACCTAAAACTATCTTTTAAAATGAAACCTTAATAATTTCAAATTTTCTTAGAAATCTTTAAGAAAATCTTAAATCTTTCAAAATTATTAAAAAGCTTTTACATTCTTTTTCGTCATTTATTAAATAATTATAGTATTGCATCAAAGTGTTTATAACCGAATTATTTCTCAATATAATAAAATCATTTATATTTAAAATTTTCTCTGTTCTTTGTCATAAATATCAATAAATTTATAATATTAATAAAATAATATTATAAATAAAAATAAAATTACTTATTTGGATATTTTTATTGGCAAAATTGATTATGCAGAAAATGTTTATAAAAAAAAATTATGATTGCAGAAGAGAGGACTTAAAAAAATGCAGATTTTTTTTTAATATTAAGAATTATATTGCATTCTTCTTAGCACTTTCTTTCGCCGTAAATTTTTTTTTTTTGAATTCACTCAAGAAACTATTCCAAGCATTTACGAGCTTCCTTCTTACAAGCATGCCTTAAGAATTGTGACAGGTTGTAAAAAAATTAATTAGACAGGAGATTCGTCAATTTTTAAAAAAATTATCTTTGTAAAAAATATTTCATTCTTATTATAAATTAAAATCGCCTAGGGGGATTGACAAAAATTTAACCATTTTAGGCAATAAGATTCGTTAAAATAAAAAATTTTAGATCTTTTCCAATTATTTTACTCTGGTTGGCGTCGTATACTAATTAAAAAAAAGTATTGAAAAGTACATCATTTTAAACTATTACAATTCTAAATTAATGAACCTCTAATTGTAAATCTTAGGAATTAGAGAATTTTTAATTGTAAGCCTTCAGAATTGAATTAAATATTTTTTTGAACATGAAAAATTGCATAGCTTTAAAATACAAATCTTCAAAAGATAGATAATTTTGAATTGAATATTTTCGAAATTCTAGAATTTTTAATTTTAATTTCTAAAAATGGTAACACTTTAAATTTCGAATTTTTTAATTTGAAAAGTTTTTTTTTTTTTTAATTTGAAATAAAAAAGTATGCAAGTTTTAGGTTGCACAATTAAAAATTACATAATTTTTATTATTTATATATGAGATTTCTTTTACTTGGAAGATTGAAAAATTTTATAATTAAAAAGTTTTGACTTTTGATATTTAAAATCATTAAAATTAAAAAATTTTTGTTCGTATAATATATAAATAAAAATTCTTAATTTTCGATATATTATTATATATTATGTATATTATATCTTTATAATTGTAATATCGTCAATTGTAGATCCTAAAAATTCTAAAACTTTTTAAAGTAAATCTTTAAAATTGAACCACATATTTTTTTAACATTTAAAAGTGCATTATATTCAAATACAAATCTTAAAAAATTAATGATTTTTAATTCTATACTTCTAAAATTCAAAAATTTTTTATTTCAACTTCAAAAATTGTAGAATTTTAAATGTAAAATCGTCAAAATTAAGGAATTTTAAATCGTAAATCCTTAAAATTGATCTCAAAAAACGTTTGAATTTAGCTTTAAAATACATCTGAAATATAATAAACGTCTTGACTTTGGATATCTAGAATTATCGAAATTCAAGAAATTTTATTCATACATTTTAAAAATTGAAAAATCATTATTTGTAAATATGAATCTTGACAATTTAAAAGATTTCAATTCAAAATTGTTGAAATTTGAGAATTTTTAATTGTAAGCCTTCAGAATTGCATAATTTCAAATTGAAAAGCGTTAAAATTGAACAATTTTCAGTGTAAATCTTCAAAATCAAACTTGAAGAACCGCTTAAAATTACATATCTTTAAAATATTAATATTTAAAATTGAATAGTTTTTTATTTTATATATTACAAATTTGAGAATTTTCAATTTTCACTTTTTAAAATTGTAGGATTTTCAATTGAAACCCGTTAAAATTGAAGAATTTTACATTGTAAATCTACAAAAATGAACTTAAATTGTAAAATTTTCAAATGCAAATCTTTAAAATTGTAGAGCTTTGAAATGTAAAGTTTTATAATTGTGAAGTTTTTATTTAAAAAATTTATAATTAAAAATGGTGCAAGTTTCAAGCTTTACAATTGAAAATTTTGTAATTTTGATGATTCGCATTTAAAATTTATTTAATTTGGAAGTTTTAAAAATTAGAAAATTTTGATTTTTGATACTCAAAATCATTTGCATTGAATAATTGTTATTTGAACATTTTTAAAATTGCAGAATCTTACGTTGCAAATTTAAAAAATTCAAGAATTGCCCATTGTAAATCTGTTACATTGAACTTGGTATTCGGAAAAAATTCAAAAGTACCCAACGTTTAAATACAAATTATAAAAATTGAAACATTTTTAATTAAGAATTCTTAAAATTTTAAAATTTTTCAGTTGGAAAATATGCATTAAAAAAATCTATGACTTTTATGTTTAAATTCGAAATTTATTCAATTTAAAAGATTTCGAATTGAAAACTTGACTTTTTATCTTCAAAATCATCCAAATTTATAAATATAATTTTCACATTTTTTCAATAAAGAGTTTCTAACTGCAAATTTTCAAGATAGACCTATTTTTACAATATGTTCAAAATTAAACAAGTTGAAATTTTCAATTGTTAATAAATTTAATGGATTTTTTAAAATATATTTTTTCAACTTTTTATTTAATTAATTTTTTTTAATTTCTACTGGGATAAAATCTTATATGTATATAAAAATAATAAGTAGTAGACTGAGATAATTGAAAAAAAATATATTATTTGAAGAAATGTGGAAAATGACTTAGACATGAAGTGGTCAACTTTCTGCCAATCACCCTTAAGTTAGTTGTGCCAAAAATCAGATCTCTGAAGAAATAGGTTTTTTTAGGACTTTGAGTTTAAAAATAATATTACTTATGACGTTGTTTTAAATAAAAAACATTATATTTAATGACAAATTCTAAAGAGTAGAAAAATCATGTATTTAAATAATGTTTTTTGTAACTGAATTTGTTCTCACTATCGCTTCTCATTACCAATTTTTTGAGCATGGTTGAATTTTTATAATTATATGTTTATTATATAATATATATGAAAAATAATATATATATATAAATGAAAAAATAATAATATATAAAAAAATATTTAAAGTTCACAGTATTATTATTTGTTATAAAGCTATATAGAAATAATTTCCAGTTGTTGACAATAATTTGAAAAATTGTTATTGTGTCATAAACAAATTAATTAAGAAAAGTCATCCTTTAGGGTTTTCAATATTAAGCTCATTGAAATTAATAGATTTTGTGTAAAATGTGAGTGAAATGAATTCTCTATTACCATTAATCAAAAATACATGCTTTTTGGTAATTTTTTAAACAATTCTT
>JAUELO010190299.1:0-16363 GCA_032357855.1 Amphibolips quercusostensackenii | reverse complement strand
CTAACTTTGGGCAAAAGTGTACACTTTAACTGTATTATTTGTTTGATTACTATTTTATCAAAAAACTCAATCTATAATTACGTGAAGTAAATACCAAAATTCTTTCAAAAAAGCAGATCTGAGTAAAATATTTGATTATATTTGATTCTAAATTAGTAAAGAGCCCCAACAGAATCTTCCATAACTTGAGTTCTGAACAAGCTGGAAAAGTGGTTAGTCTTTCGGAAAATTCCGTATAAATAGACCGTCCATTTTAATTATAATTTATACTTTATCAATATTTGCGCCAGGAAATAAGATTGATTTTGTATAGTAAATTGAGAATGATTAGGAGTACATCAGGGTGGTCAAAAAATACATTTAAATTTTTTTTTTCGAATTTTTATGCATATTGCCCGGAAATTTGTTCAAAATCACAAAAAAATAAATTAATTGTTGTTTGTTAAAAAAAATGGTATTTAGAGGTGGCACAAGCCCCATGAAGTTTAACACGTATTTCCTATCAGAAAAGAAGACATTTTGTAAAATTTAGAAGCGTCAATATTAGCAAAATTGAGTTGAAACTCAACATTTTCCTTTACAATCATCCATAGAATACGCATATTTTTCCTTTAATACTACCTCCATAAGTCTGTTTTATAATCCTAAAAAAACCCATAAGTGGAAAAGTGTGTTTTACAAGTTTTTAGCGCTAATTACGATTTTAAAAGGGTTTTTGATGCAAATTGTTACAAATATATAAAATAGTACTTTATGCTGATATCTAGATATTAACATAAATCTTTTAAACAATTTTTTATTATTTTTAGCAATTTTCTTTTAGAATAAAGATAGAAAGTCGCGGCTTATGAAAAATTTTTCCACTTTTTGTCCAATTTCCATTTAGAGTAGGGTAATAGTTAATTAATGTTAACAAACATAATTGTTCGAACAACTTATTATTATTAGTATTAATATTGTCTTTTAATAATGCTCAAAATTGCAGTTTTTGGTGAAATTTTAAACTTTTGGAACACATTTCACTTTAAGTGAGTTAATATCTAATTTAATGTAGCAAAAATAATTGTTCACACAAATTATTATTGTTTATAGCTATCTTCTTCTATATTGTATATATTTTATATTATATATTATATAATTTTCGTTCCAATAATGTTAAAAAGCTAATTTTAATAACATTATTGAAATTAATAATGACAGAATTATTAATTATAGTAAGAAAATGAATTATTTGAGATAACAAAAATAATTTATTAACTTTATCAAAAGTAATTGTTTAAATAAATAAATATTGTTTAGTACTATCTTTATTTGTAATAACCTTATATAGTTGCGGTTTTTTTTAATTTTTAACTTTTTGTCCACTTTTCACTTCGTGAGGTAGTAATTAATGCAAGTTCACAAAACAGTGAATATAAAAAGATATATATATTTAATTGTGAAATAAAACAGATATTTAAAATATTCTTTAAATTTTCTATATGGATCATATTAAATGTAAATTTTCCTTAAAGTAGTTACTGAGAGCCTTTTTGTTTAAATTAATAATAATATTCAGTATTTGTTCCTAGCTTGCATTAATCACTAATAGACTAAGTAAAAAATTTACAATAAGAAAAAAAATTTAGGAAAAATTGCAACTTTTAGGTAATGATAAGCCCCATTAACAATTATGTTTGTTAACTAGTGTCAATTATTACTATACTATGAATAAGTGAAAAGTTTACAAAAAAGGTAAAACTGAAAAAAATGCAACTATCTAGCATCAGTATAGAAGAAAATAGTTTTTAACAACAACATTATCTAACATTATTCAAAGATAATATTATTTAAAATTGAAATAAATTGTTTATACAATAATTTTGTGAACTTAGTTAATTATTCACTTTACTTTAATGCAAAATTGGACTAAAGTTGCTATATTTTTGCAAAAACTGCAATTTCCTAGCATTATTGTAAGAGAATTTCATTACCAATAATAGTAATAAATTATTTAAACAATTATGCTTGTTATAATTAATAAGCTATCACCTTACTACTTTTTATCTCTTTTCTAAGAGAAAATTGCTGAAAACAACAACAATACGTTTCAAAAATTTATGTAAACATCTAGTTATCAGTATAAAGTAGTATTCTATGTATTGGTAAAAATTTTTATAAAAAAGTCGTAATTAGCGTCAAAAATTCGCAAAACCCATTTATTCATTTAGGTTTTTTTTCAGGACACTATAAAACAGACTCATTAAGGTAATATTTAAAGATTAACATTTCATTCGTATTCTATAGATAAATGTAAAAAGAAATTTAAATTTTAGCTTTATGTAGCTAATATTGACAATTCTGAATAAGATTTACAAAACGTCTTTTTTTTATAGGAAATACGAGGCTTTCATAGGTCTTGCACTACCTCTGAATAATAAAAAAAAGGATTTATTACATTCTGATCATTTAGATGGAATATCTTAGATGCATGTAATTTAGGAACTATTCAGTTTTCCTTATTTTTCCACGTTTTGAGGCCCTTTTAGTCAGAAAAAATGGTTTTTACGAACATGTATGTCTTTCTGTCTGTCTGTCCGTCTGTCTGTTTGTATTCTGACGACGCGATAACTTTGGACGAAAATTTCTGATTAAAATTTCCTTTCTCACTCAGGTTTATAGCCCAAAAACACAGCTTAAGTTCGTTAACCAGCCTTCTGCTGCAGATATTTATGATTCTAGCCATGGAAAATGAAACTGAAAAACCTAATGATTCAATTTTTCCACAAAACTCCGCAAGATAGAGTAAAAAGACAGAAGACCAAATTTATTTATTTTTTAGAGTTATGCAAATTGCATTTAACTATTTTCGAATAAAAAGAATATTTTTTGTTTTAAACGTAGAAAATTCCATAAGAAAATCGAAAATTCAAATGTACACCTAAATCGGGCAAAATACGAACAACAGGCAACAGAAAAGTGTCTCCTCTTAAATAAACCTAAAAAAGTGCTTTTTACTATATTTTTTATCTACATTTCACTTCTAAACTATCATTAATAAAGTTTATATATCCACAAAAAAAATAATTTCACCACTTTTTTCGGTTTAAAAATTGTTAGCTATTGTATTGCACTAAAATTTTTTCATGGTTTTTGCATACTGCAAATTTATGCTCAAAAGAATTCGATTTGTGTTTTTTTTTTGTTTCATTTATTTTTGCTCTGTTTTATAATTTTTTAGCTGAGTATGAATACATAATGTAAAATGTCGATTTTCTAAAATTTGAACTCAGCTGAAGTAAAGTCGAGCGCGAAGCGCGAGGTTCATGATGAGAAGGTATTCCTCAAACCTGAAAAAGTTTTAAAAAAATTAGGTCTACATCTTCACTTAATGTGTAAGCATAACAAGAATGTAGTTGATCAACCAGAATCGAGCGCATAACGCGAGTCACATTATTTTAATTATAACAATACGACAATGAAAATACGCATGTTTCAATACTAATGCATATTAGGAATTGCAATAATATAAATTTATTAAAATGATACGTTTTTTAGGGTAGCTTAAAATGTAATTCAATGCAAAATAAGAAACAAATATTAAAGTAATCATGGTAAATTAAATTTGTACTTTATATTGCAATATCTGAGTTAGCAATCCCAGACCAAGGTACAGGAATAAGTGTAATATACATGCATTATAATAGTGCTGAAGAAAATGTAGAAAGGTACACACCTCAGACAAAAGCGAGTGCGAAGCACGATATACGTGATGAGAATTTTTTCGTTAAAGCTAAAAGAGCTTTAACAATAAAGAATTTACAATCACCAAATTACAGTTGTCGATGCTTTAACCTTCAATTTTAAAAGGTCTGTGCACAAATGTGGGGAAAATACAAAGACCGAGCCGCATAGCGCGAGATAAATATAGTATTGAGCGAAGGACATGTGCCCGCGCAGCAGGCAGATTTTCTGTGTAGATTTACACGATTTTCCCGGCGATATGATTAAAATTAGAGAAAAAAAAAATTTTTAGACCACCCTAGTATCTAGATTGGTTCCCGATGAAATCACGAAAAGCGCGAGTTAAACAGAATTTTGAAATTGCGTAATGTCTTGTTGATTCGTACTACTCTTTATTTGGTTATTAAATTATTTTCTACTGTACTATATTTCACATTATCCTTTGGTCACCGAAAATGTGAGTTAAAGTGATTTCCCAACCTTTTTTTTACCGAACTTATCTACATTAACAATATGTCTCATCATTATACGAGAATTATTATAAGCAAATAATAACAGGGCGTGACACTGTTGGTTTTCGCGCTTCGTGCTCGATAATATATTTAATTCACGCTTCGCGCTCGATAATGTATTTCTCTTGCGCTGCACGCTTTGTCTTTGTATTTCCCCCACATTTGTGCATAGACCTTTCAAAATTAAAGGTCAAATTATCGACAACTGTAATTTGGTGATTGTGAATTCTCTTTTGTTAAAGCTCCATTGGCTTTAGCAAACACATTCTTATCATGTATCTCGTGCTTCACACTCGGTAATATCCGAAATGCGAACTTTTCTAGATGGTATTATGCTCAAAACTATGATATTAAATGTATATTTCATCTTTTATTTCTGTATTTTGGCCTGCAATTGCTCACTTAGATATTGCAAAATAAATTAAAAATTTTATTTATCATGATTAATTTATTATTTGTTTTTTACTTTGCATCAAATTTTATTCTTAGCTACTCTGAAGATGTATATAATTTTAATAAATGTATATTATCACAATTCATAGTATGCCTAAAGTGGTTCTAAAAAAATTTGTAGGTACAATTTAAGCAAAAAATTTTGCTAAATAAAATGTTATTGTAACTTGTGTCGTTTTTCTAAAAAGTTAATTTTCTATTTCTAACTATTATCATTACAAAAAATAAAAACAAATTTGTGGATCTTTTTTGGTCAAACCACTTTTGTCTTCTTATTTCATTTTCTGTCACTTGTGTCGTTTTTCTAAAAACTGAATTTTTCCCTTTTCAATCTTAATTTCTACGATTAAAAGAAAATCTGCTCGTCTTGTCTAAAAATTATATGCAAAAAAATTTATAGATACTTTTTCGGAGAACAAATTTTGTACATTAATTTTTTTACGTAACTCGTGTCGTTTTTCAAAAATTTTTTTGTCTGTTTTTGATGTTATTTTTTACGATTAAAACAAAAACTACGCGTTCCATTAAAAAATTATTCACAACAAATTAATAGATCTTATTTCAGTGTATAACTTTTGGTCATTGATTATTTTTGCAGCTTGCGTCCTCTTTTCAAAAAATTATATTTTTTTATTTTTAATGTTATCTTTCACGATTAAAACAAAAACTACGAATCTTATGAAGAAATTACGACTTGCAAATTCGTAGCCTTTTTCGGCTGAACAACTTTTTTCTAGTTGTTTTTCTCGTATCTTGTGTCGTTTAGCAAAAATGTACTTTCTATTATTTTTTATGTTGTTTTTTACATGTAAAACAAAAAGTATGCGCTATCTCAAAAAGTGAATAATAACAAGTATATGTATTTTGAATGCAAAATTTCAGTCAATTCATCTTTTGTCGTATCTTGCATAGTTTGACATCAAAATAGAATTTTTGATTATTTTTGGTACGATCAAAATTTGAACTTTTGAGTTAAAAAAAAAAATTTGAAAAGTTGTTATGATAATAATTTTATAGGGTTATCAGAAATGTATCGTGCTAGCAGACTAAGAATCCACAGGTACACAGACAGACATACATACAGACACACAGCCAGGCAGACACGTTTGCGAAAACCTGTTTTTCGAGTTTAGAAGTTTTATTTTATTTCTTTTTTTTTATCAAACGCATTACCAATACATTTCTTAAAATGGTAACCTGTCAAAAAGATTGCAGTGAAATATGAATAAGATATTAAAATTAGACAAATGTTATAGCTTATATGTTCAAACACTTTTAAAATGATGTGACGAAATTGAAACAAACGGTCCTAAAGAGACATTAAGTTTCAACAATTTGGCAAAGGAACTTTACACAACATGCAAAAATAGGATGCAGCAAAAGTAAGCCCCCTTTTTTTTAAGGTCCAACATGATGGATTAAGAGGTAAAAAAATGGTTTGAATAATTTACACGTATTTTGTTAATATCTAATTTAATAATAATAAAATAAAAATGCACTTATTAAATTATAATTGTATAATCATAATTAAGCATAGTTAACTAATTATAATATATATATATATATACATAAGTTTATTTATTTATTAGTAATAATTATTTCATTTAATGTTTACTTTTTCTTCAAGCAGATTTAGAAGTAATTTGTAAACATTTTAAACTCAAAGTCTCCGAGCCTAAAAATCTTATGTGCTAAAATTGAAAAATTCCAAATTAGAACGTTAGCAATTTTTAAAAAATAAAATAAAAAATGCAGTCCAAAATTTTGTGTACTAGGATATAAATTTTGTTACAGATTTTTTATTATTTGCAAAAGTCGTGAGAGGAAAGGATAATCGGAAGGACAGAGAGAGATGACAATGAGCGCACTACTATAAAAAACTTTCTGATGCTACTTTGGATCACAATCAATGTCGAATTTTAATTTACATTTTTCTTTTACTTGAATGATCTATTTTATGTATAAGTTGTAATTAGGTTACATTGATAGAAATGGTAACGTTGATTTAAACATACAATTGTAGTTTAAAAAATTACAAGTATATTTATAATATAATACGTGTACTTCAATCATAAAGAGTACGAAATGCACTTACTGAAATATGGTAAATACAACTTATTTATGATTCTGGTGCAAAGTTTAAATACTGTTGCTATTGTATAAAATGTGTAATTCTATTAAACATTTGTCTGAGCGATCTATCTCTAAAATGTTGTCGTTTGGTAATTACTTGGGCTATGACTCATACACTACGTTCAAGAAAAGAACAAAATCAGCCGTGCAATTTTTTTTCAAAGAAGGCGACGAAAATTTTTTTCTTTCAATGTACAGCCAATCGCTGTTTAAAAAAGACACAATTTTTATTAACTGACTGGCGTGAGTTCTTTCTGAAATTTTGTATAACCTTAGTTAGGGCCTTTAGTTATTTAGGTTTTCATAACCTTAGTTTCTCATAGTCACCTGCCAAGTAATTCCAGGATAAGATTGAAGCTGGAGAAATGACTTTCCATAAAAATTATCCCCAGCATGTGGACACGCATTGCCATTTCGATGAATTGCTTGATACAAGTGACTTTCTATTTCTATTCCGGCAATTGAATTATTTTTTATTGCTACAAAATGACGTCCTCTTGGTACTTGATGAGGATAACCAGCTAAATCAAGGTAAGAATGAATATCCATATGATTCGCAAAAATATTCACGTCATTTGCAGGAGATTGAATTAATTGCATACCGGCTTGTGAACTTAATTCTATAAACAGAAATAGAAATAAATGAATTACGATATATATTTATAATAATAAATTCTATACAATTAATAATTAGGATACACTGCAAACAATATCTCGCAGAAAATAATGGTTGTTCGGTTCAAGTAAATGTTTATTTAGTTCAACGAAACGTTTTGCAATGCAAACAATAAGGTTATGAAGATGAACAAGATTATGTTGTTGCCTAAAACATTTTTTTCAGTATACAATACTTGGGCGATCCAACTTTATACTTGTACAAATTCGACTCTTTTGACTGCTATTGTGCCCAGAAAATGTCCGAAAAAATTACCCAAAAAAATACTTCAAAAAATTCCAAATAACAGTTTTTTGTCAAATTGATACTTTAAAAAAATCCTGTAAAATCGTATGAATTCTGATATTTTACGAAATCCTATGAAGTTTATTAAAATACTTCGAGGGCTTTGAAATCCCTTGAAATCATTGGAAATCTTAGAAAATCTTATAAAAATTCATTTAAATCTTTTGAATTACCCGAAAATATTTTAAATTCCTTTAAATCTTTTAACATCTTATAAAACTTTTTAAAGCTCTAAGCAATTCCTTGGAAGTTTTAAAAGTACCCTAGAATCTTCAAAATCCTCTGGTGTACCTTCAAATGTTAAACTCTATTAAAGATTCTAAGGCATTTTCAAGAAATTATAAAACTGTCAAGGTTTTCCAAGGACTTCATTGACTTTAAGGAATTTTTCACCAATTTTCTAGAGAAGTCTTTGAGATTTTTCATAAAAATACCCTGAAATATTCTAAAACAATTCAAAATTCAGAAATAGGTATAGACCTATTCATAAGTTAATTTCTTGAGAGAAAAGATACTAAAGTTGCTTTATCTTGAAAAAATAACTAAAAAGTGATTTATGAAAAAAAAAAAAATTTAACCGTGTTGCAACCCTGATTATTCTACGTATACTAACCTATTTTAAGGTGAATTTTTTTGTAAGTGATAAACGCCGATTAATGATATGATATAAGTTCAAATCCAAGTTTTGAAAAAGTATAAAAATTTAAAAATAACATCTGATATTAATTCTACTTATTTTGATTGTAATCAGGCCTTTTTGATTTTGATGATTTTAAAGTAATCTTTGGAATAGTTGTATTTGGCGTCTCTTCCTCATGATCAAATTCAGTACGCTTACTTCTCGCCAATATCGCTACGTTTCCTAAAGCATTCAATGAAAAAATATGTGTGAACCTCGCTACTTTCCGCGTTGGCGTAGTGTCATTGTTTCACTTTGTGTCGATCAAACCACATCGGAGGCGATTTTGATTTTTAATGGGGAAAAAAAGAAGCTCATCCAGATAATCGAGTTCATCCAGTTCAACCAACAAAGAGGATTATTTGAGAAAACGGATAGAGAAGATAAAAAAGAAGAGTCGAAAAAATAAAAAGCAGGATCAGGAAAAACAATCAAAACGTTAGAAGCGTCGGAGGTATCCTACCTAAGAAATTTTATCAGATTCGTCATCATCTCAGAGCATTAAATACATTTTTTATGTTGAAGACCGCCTAGTTACTCTTATAACTCCTGTCAGGGCTTAAATTATAACAGCGGAGAAGTAATTTAATAAGTCTCTTTGATTATTTGTCGGTATTTCTAAATTCTGCTTTGTAGGTTCTAACTATCTATTACTTAAAAAACTTTAATTTTTAGAAATAAAACAATCAAGTCAAAGTACAAAATAACTCGTGGCACGCTGCTTGCGTTAGGCGGCGTTGCCAAATTTCGCTTCATAGGCGTAAGCGCGTCATAGTTTTAAAAAAGCTACAATATATGCATATAGTAGGTACTAACCTACAAACACATCACAGGCTTTAACCTGTATTTTGTTGTTCTGTTAGTACAAAATTAAGATTAAACAGACGTGAAACTTGGTCATTAGTCTATGACTTTTGTATTTCAGCTCATCAAGGCTCAGATGACTCAACCGCGTCTAAGGTCAACGAGATTCGCAGCAGACTGATCCTAAGGCACAATTGAAATCGATCCCAGAGAATCATCTTAATAAGTATGTTCTAAAAGTTATTGGAAATCATGCTCACGAGAAAAGGTCCTTAGGCCCTGCTATGCATGCAGACTTTGTTGTTGGTTGGGAGAAAATCATCAAACAAGGCCTACCATCTGACAGTCAGAAGAAGTTGATAAAAAACGACCATCCCCGTCTAATTGTCAGTTAATTGATCATCCGAAAATAAATGCGGAAATAAAGGTAGCTTCTTAGCATTAAGATGTTGTAAAAAGAGATAGATGAATAGTCATGAAGAAAGAGAAAATAGCAGCCTCCCTGGCAGTTATTGGCAAGGCCCCTTTGCCCATATCTGATATAAAAGAAAGATCTGCAGATGAATTACAGTTAATATAGTACCTAAGCGATTCAAGCAAACTACTCGCAGATCTAGATCATGTCGAATCTGTTGTCCGTAGAAGCTTGGTCTTGGTGACTGTCAACGTCTCCCTGAAGACAGCGAAGGCATTAAAAAATTTGGCAAAGGAATCAAGGAGCCAAACTCAAAACCAAGTAAAAAATAAGCAAAAAAACCATAAAGCCCCGCACTAGTGCAGGGATGTCGGTCGGGCAGCAAGAGAACTATCGAACACTGAAGAAAAATCGGAATCTGCAGCCTCATAACAAATACAGTTTACAACAGCAGAAGAAAACGGAAGACTCTCGCAAACACCGAGAAACTTATCGGAGCTGGTAGACTTGGTTGATTTCATTCTAAATGTAAGGCAATTACATCAGATCTCACTACAATTTCATAAATTGAGAGTTACGAAGTTCCATTTAAACGTTTTTTGGTTCAAAATTCATGAGCCTGTCCAAGAGATTGGATATCAGAGGTAAAACCTCAAGTTTCTCACTTGCTTAAGAATCTGCTAAACAAAGGTGATATTGTATAATGCAATACAGGAAAACACCAGTTTATTTCTGATATTTGCTTAAGATTAAAACCGGACGGTTTATTTCAATGAATTCTCAACCTAAAAGCACTTAACAAATTTTTTCAACGCAGCTCTTCAAGCTAGAAGACGGCAGAACGGTAACGCAAATTATTAGTCGACATTGTTTCATGGCAACGCTGGACCTTCAGGTTGCGTACTATTTTGTACCAGTATATAAACTGCAACGCAATTACTCGCGTTTTTTTTAAGGGCCGAACATATGAGCTTACGTGTTTACCGTTCGGGCTTTGCACAGCGCCTTACGTCTTCACAAAAATTCTAAAGCAGGCAATGTCATACCTAAGAGAACTAGTTTTTTCATCTGTTATTTATTCAGACGATTTGTTATTGTTTAAAACATCTTATGCCGAGTGCATAGAAAACATAACAGTAACCGTATTTAAACTAGAGCAACTGTGATTTGTCACTGATCTTAAAAAAATACAAATGTCTCAGGCTCAAACTTGTCAATACTTTGGAATTATTTATAACTCAAAGATAAGGATAGTTTCGCATCTGAAGTCTAAGAGGAATCAAATAATAACAGAAGTAAGCAGGATTTGTCTAAACCAAAACATAAAAATAAGTGAGTTTAATAGAATTGTAGGTATTTTAGTGTCTTGTTTTCCTGCAGTGAATTCAGGTTAAAGTCACACATAACCTGCGGAAAAACAAAACTTGTAGCGTTGTCAGAAAACAATAATAACTCAAACGCAAGGTTAATGATCAAAAAATCAGTGCTCACGGATATTGGAAGAGTAGGGGAAAGTCAAGTCACATAAACCAATCAGAATAAAAAAAGTTCAATTTGAAAATTTGAATAATATCACCAGGCTTATCTGGATTGGTGTGAGGCAAAAAAAATTGGATTTTCGAAAATTATATTCCATTAGCGATGAATAAAATAGCAGATAAAGGATCACGACGCTTGAAGCCAAAAAACGAAATCGCATTGTACAATGGTGCCTTCGGAGGAATAGTTAGAGCATTAGGGCAGCCAGTAATAGATCTTTTTTCAAGGACAGAAAAAAAAAATACTCCAAATATGTTTCTTAAAGGGAAGATCTAATTCATTTATTTACAAATTAAATTTACTATTTGAGGTCGCTCTCATATCAGACCCTGGTAGCCGGCATCTTATTCGAAAGGCATCCGAGTTAAGGAAAACACCATCGGCTTTGATGGGAATCTCAATTTCACCCTTAAGCGACTTTTTCTTCAAGCAATATGACTTATGTCTTAGGAAGTGGTAGGCTTTTTTAAAGAAACGGAACCTGAATCCGTTCTTGAGCTCAGTTCCAGATATATTAATTTTCTTATCAGAATTGTTTGACAACGGGGCAGCATGCAGCTCAATAAACTGCTATAGATTAGCGATTTATTGCTTGTTGGATCTGCGATGGCCACAGATCACAGAATGTTACGATTTTTTAAAGTCGTCTCAAAATTGTGTCCCTTGGAACCCAAATATGATTGAACATGGGACCCTTAAATTGTACTTACTCATTTCATATCCTTAAACTTAATGAGGAACTATTGTTGAAATTTTTTTTTTAAACTTATAACACTTTTGTCATTAATGACGGGACATTAAATGCAAATTTTTGAGAAAATGAACCAAGTAACAGAACAAGAAAATGAAGATTTGCGATTAAATACTGAATTGAATCAAAACATCTAGACCAAACAAAAAGCAACCAAGCCTTGTCTTGCGCTATTATCCACATGAGGAAAAATTTTTTACTGACTGCACTAACATGCTACCTAGAAGGAAAAATTTGAAAGAAAGCACATCTCTTTTCATATATTCTAAAAGGCCCTACATAGATGTCACGACGCAAACCCTTAGCCGTTGAGCAGAAGATTCTTTCAACGACAGTGGAATAGACACAGAGGTCTTTACAACCAATTCAGCACGGCATGCGTCGTCTTCTGCGGCGAATAGAAAAGGATTAGATTTATGTTCTATCCGTAAAACAGCAGATTAAACTGCAAACTTCAACACATTCATAAAATTTTATAATTTATGTTTGTCTGTTACAGATGCTTATGCTAAAGCAGTTTGAAAAAACGTTTAACATGACAATAAAGGTTTTGTCTTTGGGCCAACGCATAAAGTAGCGAGGTGCACACCTCTTTTCCATTGAATACTTTGAAAAACGTGGCGATATTAGGGAAAAGTAGGCGTACCACATTTTGTTCAAAATTATTCTTATTTAATTTATTCCTATATTTAGACTTTGATCATTCCAATTTTAGCTATATAATATTTTTGCTTTAACGATTTAATACTGCCATTCATGATTAATAATAGTGAAAATAAATGATGTTGCGAATCTCTATTTGAAAGATTTTATCAAAATCCTTGATTCGTTTTTTATGATATTTAGCCAGATCAAGAATAAATATTGTTAGTTCAGCTATCAATGTCCTCCGTGCATTTCAATTATTTATAAAATTCCGTTAAAGAACAAAAAAGTTTAAAAATTCAATTCAAATTTTAATTTTTTAATTTTGTCTTTTTTGAAGTAAATGCGAATGTTTTTTGATCTTTCTCGACTAACATTTTAACTTGGGGCCAGAAAAAAGATTTTTCAGAAAATTTCAAACCCTAAATTGTTTACATAGATATAAGTATCATGGTATTACATCTAGAGAAAATCAAGGAAAAGGACTGAAATAAGAAACAGAATTCTAATGACGATTTTTATATTTTTTAAATGAAGAATGCTGTCTCATAGAAAATTTTATGTAGATTTAAAACATGCGCACTCACGCTATCACTTCTTACTAAAGAAGTGAAGGTTACTTTTCGAAGTTATTTGTATTTCATAATCTGCCTTACACAGTAAAGCCGTAAAAATATATCTTTATGCTTAATATACAAGCAGAAAGATAAAAAATACACGTTTCGCAATGAAAAAAGAACGATTAACGCTAATTTTCGTAAAAAGAATAAGTGTTTTGCTAAAAATACAACTTATAGATGAAATTTTATAGTGCTTAATTTAAACTTTAAAGGTTAGGATTCTAATTGTTTCATTCTGTTTAATTTTTAGTTTGCAAATGAATTTCATTTTTATTTTGATGTAAAATTGACATTTGAATAATTATTTATTTTAAACGAACCCAAATTGAAATATTTTAACTATTAATTTAAAACGTATTTAATTTTTCAAGAAAAATAAAAAAATGATGATTTTTTGGCCAAATTTATTTCAAAACAGACAGGCTCTACATATAAAGTCGCAGAATCTCTCGGAGATGAAACATGTTATTTCCTACAGTAAGCAATGTGCATTTCAATTTTCTGCTTTGTTTTTTGAAAGAACCAATATTTTTTTACCTCTGTAACTTTTGAGGTGATTTTTCCAAAATAACATACTTATGTTTTTTTCTTCAATTTTTGGTTAACTTAGTACTTTCATAAACAAGACATCTTATGAGTTTTACACGGACTGAATGATTTTATGGAAGGGTTATAGGAAATAATTATTAATGAATTCTTGAAATATATAGGAGTTACAAATCCTCAACTCTATTATATGAAAATATCCTGATGAAAATATATATCGAATTAAAATATTAAATATATTATATTTACCAATATAATTCAGGAACACAGCTAACAAGAGGAACAAAGCATCTAGAAAGTGTTTCATTATCTATGAATGTATAGAAAAAACTAATTTGCAAAGAACCTCGTGAAGAGGGAAACTAAAGATGATTCTGATGTTTCATTGGAGTAAAACCTATTTTTCTGAGTTATTTGTATTTCGCAAAACAGTATTTTTGCTAAAAAGGCGTCAATAGCGTGTAAATTTTATGATGTTTGCAAGTGGTATAAGTTATAGGGACTTTTCATTGTACGTGTTGAAAGGTCTTTTAATTTTATTATGATTAGTCAACTGAAAAATTAATGGCTTAATAGAAAGTTTAATCAACTGCTTAGTCATTTACACTGATAACATAATCAGTTGTTTTTGAAATATCTTTTTTTTTAAAAACGTGAAAAAGCAAGATCATATAGTTATACTACGTGATGTAACACAGAAAAAATAATCCGACTTTGTTTATTTAAGAACTCTCAAATACATTTTTGTGGAAAAATTGTGTTCTCAAAAGCAATGTACATTTTTGGCTTTAATTTTTTGATAAATTCAATTGCTTATTTTGACGCTTTATCCTGGACAATATTCTACAAATAATGCACAAGAAGAAAAACGTCTTATAATTCTTTCAGAAAAATATTTTGCAAACTCAGGATTTACCGGTAGCTCAATCAGGAATGTTACTAATTTCTTAATGTTCTTAATCCTTTTTTTAAATTATTTGATTTTACGAGCATTAAATTTGAACCTAATTAGTATTGAAGGTTTTCAATTTTTAAATTGTTGTCTTTAAAATAAGAAAATAAAATGAAAGTCGTATAAATCTCTGAAATTCTATTTAAGTTCCTTAAATCTCATGAAATTTCTTTTCATAACCCTTAAAATATTATAAAATCACTACAAATCTTTCCAATCCTTGAAATCCAATAATATCCTTCGTAAATCCCGTGAAATTCAATGAAAGCTGATGACACTTTTTGAAATTCTGGAAAATTTATTGAAATACCTTGTGAGCTTTTAAGATTTATTAAAATAATCAAAATCCTCAAAAATCTTATTATATCCGTTGAAATACTTTTATACGAAACCAGCATGTTATTAGCCTATAACGACGCCTGAGAAGTTAACATTAGATAGCCCTTTACCGAATGGTCTTCGCTGCTGTAATATTATTAATTCCGAACGCCGTCACACTGTGAGATTACTAGTTCCACAAATGGCCACTGAATAATGCATAATTTACTCCCTTATTTTACTGTGGATATATGTATATATAGGGTGTTTTTTCATCTTGATACACGGAAAAAATTTGTCATATAGAAAGTGTAAAACTCAGTCTGAGAGTCTTGGACGGTACCAAAATGTTATAAAAATTGAAAGACTTTTTCTTTGAATATTTACAAGATATTTCAATACGAAGAACAAGAAAGAACCACATAAAGTCCTGGACTGTCTAGAAAATTTTGATAAGTCAAACCCAATTTGGAGACTCTAAAATGTCTAAGATAGTCTAGTAAAAAGTGAAGAGGCAGCGAATATAATTTCCAAGAGAGTCAGGAAAATATAAAGAGTTCTAAAGCAAATAAAAAAAGTTGTATTGCGAAGCAGAACACTAGATTTTTAGTCTTTTCTTAACATCACAAGGTCTCACCGTTAACACACAAAAAACTTATTCTTCACTTATGTCTAATGCACACAAACCTAATTTTATAACCCAACTTAACACTACTACATACAACGCAATTCCCTAAAGCATAATATCGCATGCTGGGTAAATCGTTCAAAATGGTCCTTATATACTAACCAGGAAAATTCTTACCGATTGTGAGAAACGAACAGTCCCGGGCCAAAAGTTGGTGGTGCCACAAATAATATTTTATTTTCTTTCTTTAAGGTCAAATATTTTATTGCCATGCTTTATTTAATGTTATATCACAACTATCTCAATTGATTATTTTTAATGTTAAAAATATCTAATTTAATGTAAATTTAGTGTGAATCTATTGCTGTATATTCGCGTCGAAATTTCAGCACACATTCACTGTTTGTGAGTTTTATAAGTGCTGGAAGATTTATAATGTGAGTAAGATAAATATTTTGAAGTGAGCGACTTGACTGAGAAATGACTGGAAAGTTTAGAGGTCTATTTTTTAATTGTAAATCTTTTTCATCCTTTTTTAACACAAAATATTTTTTCATAAGAAAATAGATTTTTGTTCGATCTTAAGTAAAAAATGTATCTTTTTTTAAAATGAAATTTCTCTTATTTTGCTGATAATTAACATTTTTTACTTAAAAATTCAACCATTTGTTATCTTCCCTCCTT